>APFE030186373.1:10610-34993 GCA_000404065.3 Pinus taeda | reverse complement strand
AGTGGAACACATCTTGCCACCTTCAGGTTGTAAAACTACCATCAAATGTACCACTTACTGCAACTGGTGAACTACATGGATGTATTGTTATACGCTCCCAAAAGTAATCTCAACACTAGAGACATCATGAAGCATTGGATATAAGAGCGTTTAGAGAGACACCTAACCAGGTCTACATGACGAAGTCACTCAAGAAGGCTTACAAACTCTTGGTCATCTTTGCATGTTGCTTGTATGGTCAAGAGAGCATGGAGACCTTTCCACAGAGTTGGGTGGTTATGTTAGATCAGTTGGAAAATGAAGGAAGGCCATTAACATGGTCACTCATGTTTATCTTCAACTAAAAGTGCATGTATGTAATGCCTGAAGTCCACCTAAGGATGACTAAGCAATATTTTTTTTATGTCTATGTACCTACATGATGCAATCTGAGCCGAGCAGTAGTTCCCTGGCATGGGTTGGACATGGACACCATCAGAGGATGTTGTGAACATCTATTGCAAGTTTCTCTCTCAGTGCAGCTGCCAAGGAGTCATGGGGAGGTTGTCTGACCACTTCATCACCCCACTGTACATGATGATATTCAAAGAGGAACCACCTTGCATGTCCCAAGAAGCGATGTAGGTATTGCTTAACATTACAGGTTATTATGACTCACCTAATGGTACCTTCATTAGGATGTTTTGCACGGAGAAGCCTCGGCATGAGCTACAGAGGTCTTCCATGGAAAAGCTATTCATGCAAGAGCTTGGATACCACATATCCATAGGGTTATCAGTAGGACTACACAGGAGGAAGAAGGCACCATGACCTACTCTTACTTTGCGGATTGGGTTATACGAGATCCGTACCTTGAAGGATACATATGTAGAGGCTAAGGACTTGAATAAGTTTAGGTTTGGATCAAAGAGTTTCAATCCATATGATCCCCAGTTCATATGCAAGAACCTCTATATGAAGGTGCATTACCCATGGACCCATAGGGCATGTCATTAGCTAGAGGAAGATCCTTGGAGATATTATTGCAACTCCTCTAGGTTTAATGAACCAGTCATATGGGCTATAGAATGGAAAGAATCACTCCATGAAACAACACCATAGGAAGCAATAACAACAACAGTAATGAGCAATGAACCGACGTAAGATAAAGGTAGGAGGAAGATTTTCGAGAGCGCAGAGGTTGAGAAAAGCTATAAGAGAAGATCCTCTTGTTGAGAAATTAGCTTTGAAGATAGAGGTGAAGAGGAAACAATGTTAAAGGAGAGTAGAACAGAGGAAGTGAGAGAAGAAAATGTTGGAAAATGTAGAAAGGAAGTTGTAGGAAACAGAAAAGAAGCTAAAAGCAGAGCAAGATCTCAAGAGGAGAGAAAGGGAAGAAAAGCAGAAATACGAATAGGAGGGCAGACAAGGTGCACTAACAGAGCAAATTGCCCTTGTAGAGGTTGAGGCAACAGAGCAACCAACATATGAAGAAGAGGGTGAGCAGGTGCAGGTTCAAGAACTTGCTCAATAGGTTGAGAAAAGGGTTGAGGTAATAGACATAGAGACGAAACATGAGCTACAGGACATCACAAAACAGTATGGGGACACGATAACATAATACCAAGCTTGGTATCAATTCATCACTGAAGATCACCACGAGGAGGTTACTGAGATGGTCTTTCCCCAAGATCTTGAGTGATGTTGTTTATCTTGTTAGTTTGACTCAAGCCTATTTTGTCCCACATGGGTATATGTGGAAATTATATTATTTTAAATGCGTTGTAAGTGAAATTCCACGTGTCACTAGTGGAATGTGAACAATCACTATGTAATGTGAAGAGTCATGAGGGTAGTCCAAGAGTCAAAGGGGAATGTCAAGGGTCATCCCACACTTTGCTATATATAGAACCTTGTAACTCATAATAGAGACTTTTTGGAGCCAATATTTTGGCTAGGCATTGCCTAGAGAAGGCTCGGAGAGTATTGTGATGAGCCTTGGCTCCTCCATAATGTAGAACGAGTACATCTCTTTGGAGGAGAAGGCAATGTTGAATATAGTTTTTTACTATTAGGGCTAGTCACTGTCAATGGTGTATGTATGGATGGAACTTTCACTTAATAATATATAAGAGAACCAACACATTTTCATGCATATGTTGTTATTTTAGTTGGACTATTCTGGTTTCTTTAGCAATGTATGTTATTTAACTTACACATTTGTGTATGAACTAATTTGTATGCAATTGTATGAATCTTGTGGTATACACATTGTTGGTTTAACCTATCACTTTGGTTTGTGGACTATTCTTCTTTCCAGTTTGTGATGTCATTCTGCTCATGTGTTCCTTTCAGGCTGTGTACTATTATAGGCTTCTAAGGAGCACACTTCCTTTTCCCCTCTATCTTTTAGAACCCCCATGCATCTCACTCAACTCACTGCAAGGTCACACACTTGCTTCTGAAAAAGGTTGTCACACTTACCTCTATGCACTATCGCAATGAAGGAATTACTTTACTACCCATTGTTGGGACTCCTACTCCAAATGGTCTCAGTTCTAGTTAGTCCTTCTTACTGGGGAGATCCCCTGACCTTTTGGTAGGTCCAGCACCATAAACATGTTCTCAAAGTTGTGTATGTGTTTCATGAATAAAGGGAGTCATCTTAACCTTGACCTTATGATATCTAGTAATTATGTTGTGATCATCATTATGTTTATGTCTATATATGTATACATGTATGTATGTATGTCGTTGTTTGATAGGGTCATGAGAGATCATGATTGTTTTATGCTAATGTTTATATGTATATATGCATGTATATATGTCTTTGTCTGACAAGGTTGTCAGGGATCATTCTTATGGAGGAATGATTTCTTATGTAGATGAATGGGATGAAAAGGTTCCTAGTTTACAAGGAATCAAGTGGGAAGAATAGCCCTGACATAACTAGGAGGTTAGTATGAAGTTGATGTGAATTGATGTTATATGTATGTCCTATGTCTATGTTATGTTATGGATAGGTCATGTTGAGGGATTCTTGGTTTAGATTGGTCTGACCGAGTTTTTATCTATACTATGCACCAACAAAACCCTTAATCACCAACCCTTTCAGCAATGATTTGCAAGCAGATCGCAGTCTCATCGAAATGACTATGGGAGGATACAAAACTAGGTTTACTTTTCAACATTCATTTAATCACATAAACATATCATATAAGCTTATAATCATTACTGGGTTGTAATAAAATGAAACTATAAAACTACTATGCTACAATAGATAATAAGGAAAGATACACATGAAGACACAAATTTTACCATGGTTCATCCTATTGTGGGACTACATCCATAAGAATTATTTATTATAATAATGGATCTTATACAACAAACAATTCTTGACCTGTGCACTAAGTTGTAGGTCGTCTGTGCACTCAGCTGCAAACTCAAGCCTTTGTGCACTGAGCTGCAAAGCCTTTTGTTCACCATAAGCTACAGATCACAATAATTTGACCATAAACATAGTTCTGGACCATAAACATGATTCTTCTTCTTATCATTTATCCCTATATATACTATTACATCGAGGGATATATCATCAAAATACCATGGTCCATATACCATGGACTCCCCTAATACAAGCTACTATGGTCTGAAAACCATTGATCTTTTACAACATTAGATTCCTTTACAAAAAGGAGGGGCTTCAACCCACTTTGAAGCCCATATGCCACGTGGTATATCTACTACGTGTTTCACTTGGCACCCCATTGTTCTATTGCATGGTCCACTTTGCGCTTCGCTTCATTCTTTACTTCACACTCCACTCCACAAAATGCGGAGTCTTCCTCAAAAACTAGGCCAAGTTTGGATGTGCCCAACAGCCCCCCAACACTTACAAGTGACTTGTCCTGAGTCACTAAACTAATTTTCCTTTGGTTTTTGCTGCGATAATGTTGTAGGCTTGGTTGAACTACTGCAGAGTCTTTGTTACCTACTTTTCCTCACTACACATTTCCTCCAGCAATGCCTCACTCACATGTTTTGTAGCCTTTTGTACCAACACTATCTCCCTCTATCAAAGCTCTTGAAGCTTCTCATACATTATCTGTGATAGTTGGGGGGGCTCATCTTGCCAAGGCTGAGTCCTCTCTGTCAAAATATGTTCTTCCTCTTTCAGCTCCTCAATTTTCTTCTGGAGGGCCTCTAACTTAATGAATTTTGTGAGCTTGTGTGAGATTGGTAAGGTCTTTGTAAATGCTTAAATCTCCTATAACTGCTATTGCTTTTCCTATATTTATTCCTGTACTTTCTGTACATTTGGATATTCATGCAACAAAGTCCAAATTTGCAAAATTTCGTCCAAGATTTGTCCACATTTTTCCATTGTTGCGGAGATGCTGGCCATCACAGTCTTTAGGTAAATCTCCCTTTGATCATTCACTTCATAGGGCGTAGATGGCTACAATTTCATTTGCAAGTCATTAATGTGCAATTTGTATTTGAATTGCATTGCGACAATTTTCTCCTTGTACCCTTTCACTACAAGGCCAAACTTCATGACCTTGTCGTCTACTAACTCTTCCTCTTGGACATCAAGGTCCATAATCTATTTACATGTGGATTTGATAACCACCTTGATCTTCTAGTGTTCCTCTACCATTTGATCCTTTTCTTGGATCATTTGCTCAAGCTTCTACCAAATAGCAACTTGTTCTTTTTCTACTTGAATATTTAGCTGCGAGATGTGTTGTTCGTGCAAATTCAGTTCTTCAATTATCTCCATGTGTATCTTGTGTAGTCTTGGGAATGGTACTGTTGTAATGTTCACATTGACAAGCTTCCATTCCTTAGCCTACTAATGTAGTTTTGCGGAGTTGAATTGCAGGGCTCCTACAGGTATTTGTGCTAATCTCGCTACAAGAGTAGGCTATATATGCCTTTATAATCCAACCCTTTCCTCTATCTGCGCTGGTTGTCTGATTGTCCATGCCAATATCTTTATTTTTTCAATATGCTCTATGACACTAGTCAGAAGTGTGAAGTAGCAATCTTCTACTCTATTCTAAGATTATGTTTTTGCTTCTTGTACCCTATCTCTGATTTGATCTAAGTCCCCTTCAGTAAGGACCATGAGATCCTTCGTCTTCTTGGCCTTCTTCTTCTTCTTTTTCTTTGAGCTAGCTTTACCCTTTGCCTTCCTTTTTTCTGCGAAAGTGGGGTCTGTGTTATAGCACCATTTACCACACTTGGTAGATTTGATGCTTTGGTTATGGCCTAGGGAAATCCTTCCTTTTCATACTTGTTCCAAATTCTAAAAAATGGTGTTTTACTTCCCATACGCTATGTTTCCCTTTATCAAAAGCATGCACATGCAGGTCAGTCTATACCCAACCCAAGTATATGTGTTAAAACTTAAATTCGAGCAAAGTTTATGTGTTTTACCTATTACTCACCTACTGTAGCTTGTGGCCCAACTGTTTCCCAACTGAAAAAAAAAAAAAAAAAAAAAAAAAAAAAAAAAAAAAAAAAAAAAAAAAAAAAAAAAAAAAAAAAAAAAAAAAAAAAAAAAAAAAATAAATTGGAGAAGTATAAGTAAACCTCCATGGGAAGGCCTAAGAGGAGGAGAGATGAGATATTGATATTATAGTTGATTACATCCCTAATCAAGTTTTAAGAAATCCTTATGTCTTCCACACTCCTAAGTTATAGGAAACCTTTGTTTCCTTATTTAAGATGTCCTTCATCCCTTTTATGACATCCTCATGTATATCGATGGGGGGAGATTTCTAAGGCCTAGGAAAGATGGATCTGGAGGACGGTTCCGCTTGGAGCTGGAGGAAGACTCAGGTTGTAGTTTTGCACATTTCATTTAGCTTACATCAATAAAGAAGTTTTGTTATGTTCTTGATATTTATTGTGTTTATGTGTTAATCTATGTTATTATTTTCTTATGAATTTTATGTTAATGCTCATTTTCTCACCTTCGTATATGACTTAACACCTATATCATGAAAATGATTTCTATTATTGTTGTTGTATATGCTTTTCTTGGATAAGTGAAAGGCTCTAGAGGCATTAGAAGGAGCAGAGGGTTTGGACCCTGCAGGATTGACCTCGAACATAGGACCTCCGGGTAATACCACTTCTTCCTACTTCAGTAATTTAAACATTTAGACTGTTTTCCTGTGTGTTTCTTTATGTTGTATGCCATCTTCCCTATTGGGGTTTTCAACCCATGACCCTAGGGTGTTTCCACCCGCAACAAAATTGTTGACTTCAGTGGGGAAAACATTCTTGTTTTTCCTAGTTTGGGTTATTTGTTCTTGATCTGGGTTTGTTTTCTTGATTTTTTGTTTTTACAGTGTAAGTGACTTATTGGCTTCCCAGGCATCAAGTGTGATATTCTAGATCAGGCCTTGATTTTTTCTTTTTCTTGTTTGAGCTTTTTATACACGTTTTTTTAGGAATAACATATACACACTTGTTTCCTCAAATAGACCCGCATATATGTGATTTTCATGTGTTTGAAACGTGTGTGCATGCATTTGTGCCTTTGTGCCTAATTTTCAATTAATTTTTCAAAATCTCTTGCCCAGCTGAGTGTATTGCCTCGTGAATTTTGCTATTTTCTAGTTATTCAATGTCATTAGATCTTTGTTCTCTTGCAAGTTTTCAATTTTGAATCTTATTCTCAGTGAAAAACCTAGTTGACCTAGGATTTCTTTTTGAGTAAGGTTTTAGTTTATGTTTTGGGTTCAAGGCTTCTATTGGAAGTTATTGGTTGTTCTAGATTTCTAGAACAAGAAATTGATTTCAGTTTCGTTTATAACCAAACTTTCAAATTGCTTGGCTTTGATTTCCTTATATTTTGTTTTTCATGCTTTTTGAGTGTCTCTTTGGCAATATTGTGAATCTTTCTCGACATTCTGCTGGTTTGTTAAAGCTTTTTTTATACTGCTATTCAGATGAGTTAATGCAAGTTTATAGTCCTTTCTCATTTTAAGTCTCATTTTATTGATGAGTTGCATAACTTGTGAAGTTCTGGGACACTTTATACTTGTTTCTTGATCTTTGAAGTTTAGTGTTCTTTTGTGACCTCAATTTTTTTTTTGGGTTTTTAAAGAAAAAGGCAAAAACATAGCTTTTTCCTTCCTTTTTCTTTTCAAGTTTTTGTTTTTGGTTACTTTTGCTTTGTTTTTGAGCAATTGTGAACTTTTTCAATTGGTTTTGCTTGGTTTTGGGGGAAATTTGTTATTGAATTTTTTCCCACTTTATTTCCAAGTTGGCTTATTAATCTTATAAAGAAGCACATTTTCTTATTGTATGAGTATTCTGATCTTGCATCATCATTTGAGTTTGCATTAGGTTAGTTTGAATAATAATCATTTTTAGTATTTTTGTTAGGTTTTTAGTGTGTGTGGAGTGTTTCCAAAAAAGAAAATAAAAAAAATAATATTTTTATTATATAAGTTTTTAGTAGAACCAAGTAGAAATCCCTTTTCATCGAAAGAAAATAATTGCATGCATATAGTTAGGATTCTATTGATTTATTTTGCATCTCAAACACCATAAGTTTCACTCTCGTTGTACCTTTGACTTAAAGAACATCCCTCTATAATCAAGCGCTTTGATAAAAAGAACTAGAACTTTTTAAATTTTTCATTAACAACACCAACAAGTTCAAGTTCTTTAGGGCCTTGGAATAGGTGTGTGGAGTGTTAACTCTCTAAGGCCATTCAAGCTATCAAACATAGAAGTTGAATAATGAGTGAAATATATTGTCGTTAGAAAGACCGACAAAGCTTTGTGACTGGGAGTTAAGCACGAGGGAGAGGGCATACAAGGAAGAGAGATACCCCCTCTCCTATTTGTTGGGTCCCACCCTGAGACTATTCCACCCAACATTGGATACGAACTGGTGCCCATAGTTTCTATTCCTAGGGATCACATAGGCAGCTGTGGAGGGGAATCTTGTGGCACTTGAGGTAAACATTGCATCACATTCATTAGTACTTTGGAGGGTACCGTTACGAAGCTTGGGTGCTTGCATCGGCAAAGGTTTTTGTCTGGAGGTCATCATATGTTACCTTCGCTAGTAGGCCTGGGCCATCATTATCCAAGACTATTTTTGTAAGGTCCTTGATTTCACTTTCTTATATTTTGGTGTCTCATCCTCATCACCTGGAGCAAAAATACTTGGAAGTAGATTAACTGAATGTATCTTTTAGGGACTTTTTAGAGAGTTATCTTCGCTCCTAGTTGGCTTAAATTTATAAATTTTTTGAGTATTTAATTAGTTCTCTTAAAAATAATTAAAAGTTGTTGATTGACCAGTTTGTCAATCTAGGAGGCTTTGTGGACTTTCACCTATGAGTGTTGAGCCTTCTTCTAGAAGACGTAGGAGGAATTCTACTAGTGATTTCTAGTTAGTGGTAGTAGACACAACAGAGGTTCATCCTCCGGTTGAAGTTATTGATTCACAGAATAGGACCAATATCAATGGAGAGTTGGAGAGGAACACTCCAGTCCTTTCTAGAGTCCTCTTCCTGTCAGAAGACGTTATAGAGGATGAAGAAATTCCTAAGTCTCCTTTGACTCCTAATTATCCTCTTCCTCTCGATCTTCCAGACATTTTATTATACGTTGGGATTTTGACCCACAGGCCTTCTAGCCCAAGTCTATTTCGATATTTTCCTTCGATGACCACTGTTAGGAGCATGGTTTCCACCATGAGTGCTACTAGTATGCAAACTCCTTCATCAATACGAGGAGGTATGATTTCCATACCTTCAATCACTCCTAGCATTGCAATTTTTGGCTATACCTCCATTCCATCTTCAATTGGGAGCACCCAAGATTTTGCCTCTGTCACTAGTTCTTTCCCCTTTGGAATTCTGACCAGCGCAATTCCTTCGTTTCCATTAAGTTTTCCATCAGCTTCCTCCATGTCTATGACTTCCATGGCAAGTGGGTCAGCTTCTTTTCAGGGTTTCCCTTTTGGGAGTGGTCATGTACCACATTCTAACCCATATTTAGGATCAATACCTTTTTCCTCCACTAGTCAAAGCTATAATCCTTTCCAAGGATGGACTAACCCAACCATTAGCGAACTTGGAGTTGCGAATCAATTCTATTTTAGCCAACATGGAAATATATTGTATTCCTCTATGAGTTCATTCCAGGTTTTTCTCCCTATGCTCATGCATGGAACCCTTACGAAGGACTCTCTGCTCCATTCAACACCTCTCTAGGGGGGAATTTCACTGGATACAGAAATTTTTTAGCAAGTAGTTGGACAAACTCCAATTTTTTTTGGGCCATAGGATTCTCCTTATTGTTCAAGTTTTTCTATGAATTACTTTAGGAAACCTAGTGCCTTCACAAATCTAGAGTATTCTTTTCAGAACATTGGAAATTATTCCCAAACCGGGTGGACTACTCAGGGTCCTCCATGCTTACCTTTCCTGACAACATTAAACTTGCCAGATCTATCCAAATTGACTAATGATCCAATCCGATATAACCTAGCGTAGCCCCTGGTTCTGACCAAACATCTGTCGGATATACCCAAATTTGAAGGGAATAATGGTGAAGATACGGGCGACCATATAACCAATTTCCAATTATGGTGTTCATCGAACTCCCTGAAGATGATTCAACCAAGTTGAGATTATTTCGTTGCACCCTAACTAGGAATGCAACCTAATGGTACATTGAACTCCTAGGTGGCACCTTCTCTTTGTTCGATGATTTGGCTACAATATTTTTAAACCATTTTCAGTCATCTATTTGATATGATGTTGGAATTGAGCTATTAACTAATTTCCACCGAGACCTGGCAACCCACATTTCGAATCATATCCAGGAATGGAGGATAAGGAAGATGCTCATTAAAGTCAATATTCCACAAGAATTGCTTCTTTAATGGTTTCTCAAGTCTTGACAACTTGAGATTTTGAAGGATGTATCGCTCTCTGGTGTGTTAACTGAAGAAAAAAATATTTTTAGAGCCCAACAGCTAAAAATTATATATTCTCAACCTGGGGTTCTTCAAAAAAATTGGCCTAATGCTCCTAGGTCCAAGGTTGATCTAGCCAAGCCAAAGCCCAATCCCCATGCTGACGGGATAGTCATATCGATTGATACTAATAGAGCTAACTTGCTAAATCAATTGCAACAATTGTCTTTACAAATTGCTCCTTCTATGCAGGCATCACCATTAGTGCCTATGCCTTCTCAACCTTCATATATAAATGACATTCAAAATTCTAACTGCAAAGGAACTAACAATCGGATGGGAAGAAGAAAGCACATGGTATGAGAAAGAATCAAGATGGGAAGGGTAATGCAAACAAACCTGACAATGATGCTGGAGGGGGTAAAAAAGAGTTTAACAAGAAAGTAAAGTTTCCATGCAAGTTATGCAATGGTGATCATTTAACTCATATTTTCCGTAAGATTCAAGATGCTAAGAGCTTGTTGGTTCAAAAGGGGTCTTATAGATCCCTAGATGTCCTAACTAACCCCTTTCCCCAAGGGCAATAGATGCTTGCTGGTGTGAATTCTAGTACCGATACCCCTCATGGAGGAAACCAGGAAGGGGAACATACATCAAATGTTTACAAGATGAGTTCACATATTGATGTTGCTACACGGTCACATGATTATGGTGAATCATAATTGTCTAAGGCTAAGTCTACTCCTAATGTTTCAGAGCCACTCCATATCGAGAGGCTCGTAGTTGAGTCTATACCTTGAATGTCGAAAGGCTTCACAAAATGCTCGATCATTAACCCTAATTCTAAGGAAACCCAAAAATAATCTATTGTAGAAGATCTAGCTCAGAGTCCTTGTGCTATGTCGGTTTTAGAGGTACTCTAGTCATGCCGAACACAAAGTAGTGTACTTCTCTTTACAATCAGAGCGGTTGATCCAAAAAACTCTCTTCCGCTTACATTCGATATGTCAAACATCAAGAAGAGATTCCCACATCATATGGATTTTCAAATCAAGTCTACATATCGAAAGACCAATATCTTTTGAATTGTAGTTGATGAGGGAGCTTCCACATGTGTAATGTCCATATCATGTTGGAATGATATTGGATCGCCTCAGGATGTTCCTTCACCTACGCTATTAACATCATTTGATGGTCATTATCATAGACCACATGGGATTATTCCAGCCTTTCCAATCTATGTTGGGGGTGAGGCTGTAAATATTGAAGTAGAGATAGTTGATGCAAATCTAGATTACAATCTCCTTTTAGGTAGAAATTGGATTTACAATATGGATGTTATTGTATCGTCATTATTTCCCATCCTTTTCTTCCTCATGAAGGGAGAATTGTAAAGGTTGATCAAATGGATTATTCTAAATCTACTATTACATTAGTGAACAATCCCAAGTAGCATATAGAGAATTTAGGAGTTGGAATGTACTCTTCCTTAATGGGTACCTTTGATTTTCCTACTCCTATAGCTAGAATTAATGCTATTTCATCCTCCAAGGCACCTTCTCGAAGGGAGTTCTTTAGAACTAATTATTTTTGAGATCCTTGGCCCTTACCCTCGTCTACCATCACATCAGATGAGGGGAAGGTAGGTGGAATGGAATTTCGTATGTCTAAAGCTGAAATTGCTTACCATTCTATTGTTAACACTCCAGACTCTGATTCTACTCCTTTTTCACCAGAGGAGCTGGATGGGGATGTGGCTCCAGCTTGGACTCTAGATTAGACTTCTACTTTGGATTTATTAGATACTATTTTTCCATCTAATGAAGCTATCCTAGAAGCAATCACGAGTATTGAAAGATCATGGAATGATTTTCATCATCGGTCGTATTTCGTCCCTCATTTGTGGGAAGTAGAATCAAGTTTGTCAAGTTCTTTATCTACTAGTGATGTTCCTGTAGTTTTAAATCCTTTGGCTCCAGCACAGTTTTCTGCTAAAGGTAACATGTCCATCATTTCACAAAATGTTCTAATGAACATCTCTAGGAATCCCAATGTTATTTAAAATGTCTTCATTGGAGCTAATTGTTCCCCTGAAGAAATTCAAACTTATATTCATCTGTTTAAAGAGTTTCGAGATCTGTTCGCTTGGTATTATGAGGAAATTCCTAGGATAGATCCATCTATATTCCAACATGAGATCAAGATATATGAAAATGCAAAACTTATTTGTCAGAAACTTCAACTGGTAAATCCTAGAAAAGAAACAACTATATATCATGGTTGAGGTTGAAAAGTTACTCAAGGTAGGTTTCATTTACCCCGTTCATTTAACTAAGTGGGTCTCTAATCTATTCCCCCTAGACAAAAAGAAAGGAATGATCTGTGTATGCATTGACTTTAGGGAACTAAATAAGGATTTTCCTAAGGATAATTGCCCCATGTCCTTTATTGATCAGATTATTGATGAATGTTTGGGTAATGAAATTTTCTCATTTATGGATGGATTTTCGGGTTATAATGAAATTACTATCTGTCCAGAAGATCAAAATAAGACAGTTTTTATTTGTCTCTTGGGTAAATTTGCATATAAAAATATTCCTTTTGGCCTTAAAAATACTAGAGCTACTTTTCAGTGGGCCATGTCATATGCTTTGCACGATATCAAGCATGTTATCAAAGCTTATTTGGATGATTTAGCTACTCATTCTTGAAAGAGAATAGATCATCCTAAACATCTTCAATTGATCTTTGAATGATGTCATTTTTACAAAATCTAGTTGAATCTGAATAAGTGTGTTTTCACCATTAAATCAGGTTAGTTATTGGGATTCATCATTTATGAGAAAAAAAAAATTGGCGTAAATCACATGATATTTCATTTGTTGATGTGTTTGAAACGAACGAGTGTGGTTCATCATCAGGACAAGTTGAAGAATTAGATCATGGCGGCATATTAAATAGGGAGAGCAGATCATCAAACGGCTAGGTTTGACTGAAAAATGGTTACACTAAAAAATGGCTATATTAGATAATATTGGAAAAACGGCTAAGATTGACCAAGAATAGATAGATTTGACTATTCAAGTTGTCTAATTATATAATACTATTATTCTAAAACAAACATTAACTGTAGTTATATAACTTGAATAGTCAAATCTAACTGTTCTTGGTCAATCTTAGTCGTTTTTCTAGTATGATATAATATAACCGTTTTTCAGTATAACCATTTTTTAGTCAAATCTAGTCGTTTGATGATCTGTTCTCCCTATTTAATATGTAGCCATGATGTGCTTCTTCAAATTTTCCTAATGATGAACCACACTCGTTGGTTCAAAACGTGTCAACAAATGAAATATCATGTGATTTACACCGAAAAACTTTTTCTCATAAACTTCATAGGGATTCATTGTGTTGGCTGAAGGGATTCAGGTAGATCCCTTCAAGGTTGAGGAAATACTACAGTTGCCTCCCTCATGTTCTATACGTCAACTTAAGAGTCTCCAAGGAAAATCCAATTTGTTAGGGATATTTATAGCTAATTATGCTGAGATTACAACACGATTTATGAGATTTCTTAATAAAGGGGTCCCATTTCTATGGTATGATTTCGCACAACACTCCTTTGATGCTTTGAAAAAAGCGTTAACCTCTTCTCCTTTGTTGAGTTTGCCTGATTAAAGAAAACTTATTTTTATATCTCGCTGCATCAGAATCAACTATTGGTATGGTTCTGGTTCGCGAGGATGATGCTCTCAATGAGCATGTAATCTATTATCTAAGTCGAGGCATCATAGGACCTGAACTGCGCTATTCTCCCATTGAGAAATTAGCTTTGGCAGCTGTCCATGTTGTCCAATGACTTAGACATTATATTCTTCTTTGATAAACTTTCATCTTAGCAGTCGACAATCCATTTCAGTTTGTCCTCAGCAGGCAAATGATTGGGGGAAAATATAATAGATGGATTGTCATTGTACAAGAATTCGATCTCGAATTCATGTCGGCTAAGTCTAAGAAATCCATAGTATTTGTGCAATTGATTTCAAAGATGCCTTGTGAGGAAGAAATAGTTTATGAGGAATCTTTTCCTGATGAACATATTTTTCTTATTTCCTCGCAAGATCCTTTGTATGGAGATATTATTATATATCTCCAAAATTCGAAGTTTCCTCTCACTTTTTCAAAGGATGAATGTACAAAATTATGTCACCTCGCTAAAAGCTATATTATTATAGGTTACATTGTATATCATCGCGGGCTTGATTCAATCCTTAGATGTTTTTTAACCTTAGGAGAAGCTAAGTCTGTTCTTAATGATTACCACAGTGGAGCTTGTGGTGGTCATCTATCTAGGCTTGCAATAACCCAAAATTTTTTGCATGCAGGCTACTTTTGGCCTTCAATCTTCAAAAGCTTGTATTGACGAAGTCAAGAGAGGCCATCCTTGTTAGGTTTATACTCAGAAAATGCACGCACATCCAGCTTCGCTTTTTCTTGTGATCACCGTCGGTCCTTTCACAAAGTGGGGTATTGATTTTACTACTTGTAATCCACCTTCAACAGGAAATCACAAGTATATCATCATAGTTGTAGAATACTTTACTAAGTGGGCCGAGTCTATTCCAAATTTAAAGAGTGATGATGAAACAACAATCTTGTTTCTCTTCAACCAATTTTTTCTTGGTTCAGTATTCCTAAAGGGGTTGTCACTAACCATGGCAGTCATTTCCAAAATCCAATGATGTTGGAATTAGCTCTTAAGTTAGGTTTCTAGTAGGAGCATCCATCTCCACATTATCCTTAGGCCAATGGACAGGTTGAAGTTGTGAACAAATCCCTAAAAATCATCCTACAAAGTACGATTAACAAAGATCGATCCAATTGGCACATTATGTTATATCTAGCACTTTGTGCATAACGAATTTCAATGAAGACTGCCACTAGTTTTACTCCTTTTGAACTAGTTTATGGGTTGGAATCCATTTTTCCTGTGGAATGTTAAATTCCTTCCCTTAAACTAGTTGTTAAACTTGTTCCTGATACTTCTTGTCTCGAAGAACACCTCATTCATTTGGAACATCTCGATGAGTAGCATCGAGATGTGTCCATAATCAACGAATCTCATAAAAAAAGAGTAAAAACTCAATATGATAAAGCTTTCCATCTTAGAGTTTTCTTTGAAGGCGACCTTGTCCTGGTCTATGACCAAGACAAAGATGCCTTGGGGTTAGGCAAGTTTAAATCTATGTGGTATGGTCCCTTCATTGTCAGTTTTTTTTTGAAAAAGGGAGCTTATGAATTGATTTACTTTGAGGGAAACAAGTTGGAAGAGCCTAGAAATGGGTTGTATCTTAAGAAGTATTTTCCTTAGGCTTCAACCTAGCATTTTCTTGATTGTAAATATTGTATCTTTGTGCATATCAATCTATTAGTTTTATAGTGATGTTGATATTTTTGATCTGCTTTGGTAGGTATTAATGGATGATTTGATATATATAGGGTTCACTGATGGTGCCAGTAGACATACTTGGAACCTTGATTCTGTAGCTTGGGTGATTTAGTATCCATCTCGCTAGTTGTTGGTTTCAAGAGGCGTATGTATCAGTCTCGCTTCAAATAATGTTGCCAAATATACTACTATCATTAATTTACTATCTAAGGCAATATCTTTTTGTATTGATTCATTAGTAATTTACTTGGATTCACAACTGGTGGTATCTCAATTAAATAACATCTATCATGTGGGAGATCCTTATTTATATCACGAATTTCTAAGAGTGCATTTATTACATAGGTCATTTGTTTATATCACATTTATTCATATTCCATGATAAAAAAATTCATTAGCAGATTCTATCGCTAATCAATCATTAGATTGGCATATAAATCATCACATAAAAAAACATAAAAAATAATCGAAGTATCATTTGTATATGTATTATCATCATGATAAACCGTCTGTACATAGATAGATTTTTGTGTCCAAAATAATATACAAAATCGGGAGAAAATGTCCTACACAATTAGGGCTTATGCCCATCATCATGTCTAATAAAAAAATATCTGATCATCCATGTAGCGATCCTACTCAGGATGAGCAGCAAGGAAGAAAATGATGGCATTTTCCACCCATTGAAATATCCTCACCCAATCGCATGGTACTCCTACCATTTATTGTTGCATCTCCTCTGGTAAGTGCTCTATAGCCACCATAGGTACTTGGTGATTTAACGTCGCCAAGTTTCTTTGGACTTCATGGAGGGTCCTCTCAGTCTCTGCTGCGGCTCCTTCTACATCTCTTCCGTGACGTCTGTGTCATGGTAGACCATTAGGTCTCACTGGTCCAACATTTGTGTCATGATCAATAATTTTATAAATATTTTGTCTCATAAAAAATATTTTTAGGTCATTTATACTTAAAATCCAAAAAAACAAACTTAAAATTAAAAATTAAAAAAATTTGTACCTATGGTGCCCCATGTTGCATCTGGTGGCAACACCAGATCTAGATCTCCTCTAAAGTCCATTCCGACATAAGGGTAGTCTTCAATTGCAATGACCTATTGTTCCCACCAAAGGAAGAACTTGTCATAAAATGGATTCCTAGGGACCTCATTGCCCCCTAGTCATTTCATTAAGTCATCTCACCTACCCATCCATTGATCTCTTGGGTTTTTGATGGTGGATAATACCTTTGGATGAAGCCTGGGTACTCTCCCAAAGAAGAAGGAACAAAAGATGGTTCCGTATCCAAAGTTCTTTGTTAGACCCTTCTGGATAGAAGTTCTTTTTTCATATTCGCTAACAAGGGTGTGCACCAATCGAAGATTGTAGTGAGAAAATCCACTGCAAGACTCATTGAAACATGAGAGGCCTGATGTAGAGAATCTGAACCATTTACTCTGGCAATGGTAAAAGGAAGGCTTCTCAGTGATAGACTTTGTGCATATTTGATTGGAATTAGGTTCCAATCTTCTTGGTGTTTCCTGGACAATAGATGTGTACGTAATCTTCCACACTAAGGCTACCTCTTGTTCTTCCTGTTGAGTGGATCCTCTCTCCCCTCCAGGAAATACCTATGATGAAATAGATATCCTCTATTTCAATCCTCAGGGGCATTTGGTCAATGAAAAAAGCATCTTCTTCTGGACTCTAGTAGTGGATTAAAATCTCAAGCAACCTGGTATTTGCCTTCATATTTAGAATTTTGAAAATTTTTAACAATCTGCATCCTCATAAGGCATCTAATGCATTTTGATCTTCCATTACTTCATTAGCAATCACACAATGCTCTCTTTCATAACAAGTAATCAACATTCTGCAAAAAAATTATGTTTTGAATCATTAAAATCTTGTTTCAAATTTTGAATTTGCACACACGCAAGTTCGATATTAACACAATCGCGTATAGGGCTTTCTCGCACATGGTTCACATGTGTCCAATTTGTGTGTACATAGAGTGAAAATTTTAAAATAAATTCCCATGGTCAAATTTGTGACAGAAACATTTAAAAATCATTAAAACTTGTTAAAAGCTCAGTTCGAGGTTACCTAGAAGACTGGAGGCCGTTTGAACAGATGAATTTGATGGAGGAAGCTTACTTGGTTTTTTCTCCAAAGCTCCTTCACCCAATTTCTCAAAACACAAATGAGAAATTATGAGTCAAAAAGTCCTTATATAAGTTGACATATGAGAATTACTTTTTTTTTAAGTTTATTTTTTCTTTTTGTGGACTTTTTGACCTTTTTGGCTTGGAGTGTTGGGATGGGTTGTTTTCAGGATACTTTGGAGACTTTTTGAGAGATTGCTTCGGTTACATGACAGCAGACCCATCATGGTAGGTATCATTTTTTCACTGGCATATAGGTTAGGGATATCATTTTCCACTGCGTTTTGCATACTAGCCTCCATACTGCGATACTTTTTCCATAGGGTTGACCCCATCATCTCTTGGTTCTAAAACCATTTGCACTCGTCGACTTGTAAAATCATGATATGGTGGTAGAGCCAACCTTTACATGGGAATCTTAGTTAGATCCTCATTAGCATATGTTTCCCATGTTGTATTGTGTAGGCTCAGGATTCCTATTTATTCCCTCCATGACTTGTGCATTGAAGACTCATTCTCTTACTTCTTCTCTATTTTTCTAGATTTATACCCTAGAGGCTCCTTTGTGTTGAGTTGTATTTCTACATTTCATGTTGACCATTTGTACCTTTTACCCTTAAGTTGGCTTCACTTGGGCTCATGTTTATGCCACCGTTTGACCATGTCTTTTGCAAAATCAACCTTGCAATCACTTAGCCTCTGCAACTTGACACCCTCTTACCCATGGAGAGAACATTCCTTTGAATGTCAATGACCAATTTCATCACCTTGCATTGAGCATAGGAATGTTCCCCTCCAAGGAACTAGTGCATCTGTATTTGGACACTCATTATTCCCACTATACTATAACATTATTTTATTATTTTTCAAGCTTTATAAATATGAAAAAGACAAAAAAGAATTATATATTCCAAAAATAGTGGGAACGGGACATTATCTCCATAATTAATGGTAGGTAGAGTCAGTTCTGTCACCCTTGAACAAAGCACTAAAAAATAAGTCTTTCCTCCATTGGGATGGGCTTTAGTTTGACCCAGGAGAGCCTTAACCTTGTTATCGAGTCAGTACTCCTTTGATTGGTTATCTCTTCCAATCATATGGAGAGTTTTATTATGTCTCCTGCATGACAAACGTATAAAAAGTTATCATATGTTGCGATGTAGTCACATTTGAGTCATGATTTTGTTCAAGGGAAGTAAACTTGAGTCATCCTATTTGCAGTGTCTCTTGACCTATTTTTTAGTCGACCATCCATGGTTTTCAGAGTCATGTTCATTATCACATTAGCTATTTCGTCCTTTTCTTATGCTGGTTTGAGAAGATCTCCATTGACTTCTTATTGGCGGGTCTTTCTCTTACTGACTATGGAAAATTTCTCTAGATCAGATCTAGAGCTACACCCTGGCCTTATTTTCATTATTTATAGGTCACCTTATGCTCATCATCAATAAATATCATGGGTCTTTCACTGAGTGGTTTCCCATGTGTTCGACATCAACTTTTATTATCACACATTGGAATTCATGCAATACCTTGGTTTCCATTTGACCCTATTGGTGGATTCCTCGCCTCTTTGTTAGCTTTCATTATTGGTTGGTTCAGAGGGTTTGTATCATGTGCTCGCTACATATTGTGTACGCTGGAAACATTCTTCAGTTGGGTTACTACATCTTTATTCATTTCATTCCTTCCACATTATTGGCCTACGGTTTACACTCATGCTAGATTGATGAAGGATGCCTTAATTCCTTCCTTCCAACAGATATTTTCCTATCGACTTCAGCTAATTTCTCTAGGAACAAGGTCTAGAGTCCATTGGTAGTACCTTAGGGTTTGTAGTCATCAGTGGTAGACTCCATCGCTATCAACAGCGGGAAACATCATTGTCTACCGATTTATAGATTCTTCCAAGTGTTCGACTTCAACTCATTTATTCGCACTTGTTAGATTGTACTGGGTACCTTGTCTCTCATCATCATTATTAGTGAGTAGTCTCATGTTTGTTAACATTATACATCAATGACTGGTAATCAAATGATTTCTCACATGGTTGAATTTAGATAATTTATTCCCATTGTGTACAAATGTACCATGGAAATTGGTGAAGACCTCGGGTTTGCATAAGAATTTTTTGGTTCACTTGCTAGTCCCTCTTGTTTATGCCAGTGACACCATCCACCTTATATTTTGTAGTTCATTACAATGGCATCCTATATGTTGGCACCTGAGTTGCGTGTAGTACCATTTATTCCACCACTTGACTTGGTACTTTTTGGATAAGCTTTATGACTTTACTGATCAGCTTTATGAATTCAGTGATCAACTTTCTACTTCAAGATCATTGATCAGTTCTTTATATTTGATATTGAGACATGTACTTATATGGATATGATTGAATGATCCACTATGTATTTTCAGTATTTCTATACTTGTATAAACATTGGATCCGATTTTGTACTTGACATGTAGACATGCTTTATTATATTTGAGCATGGGTATGCTTGCATTAGACAATAGGTTTCTTTTTTATTTCTTTCATTGGTTTGGCAGGCTAAATTATGGTGAATTCCTCTTAGGTCTCAGTAGGATTCCTTTTATAAACTTAATACATTTCGGCCATCATGTACCCCTTCTAACCTCATACATTAGGGGGTATCTGTTATAGCACCATTACCAATCTTCATATATTTGATGCTTTGGTTATGGCCTAGGGAAACCCTTCCTTTCCAAACTTGGTCCAAATTCTAAAAAACAATGTTTTACTTCACATACACTATTTCTCCCAGTATAAAAATCTTATACATGTAGGTCAGTCTATACCCAACCCGTGTATATGTGTTAAAACACTGCAAAATAAAAAAATATCCTTAAATTTGGGTGGAGTTTATGGGTTTTAGCTATTACTCACCTATTGTAGATTGTGGCCCAATTGTTTCCCATCTGAAATAACCAATTTGGAGAAGTATAAATAAACCTCCATGGGAAGGCTTAAGGGGAGGAGAGATGAGATATTGATATTATAATTGATTACATCTCTAATCAAGTATGAAGAAATCCCTCTGCCTCCTACACTCCCAAGTTATAGGAAACCTTTGTTTCCTTCTTTGAGATGTCCTTCATTCCTTTTATGACATCCTCATGTATATCGATGGGGATGATTGCTGAGGCCTGGTCAAGACAGATCTGGAGGACGGTTCTGCTTGGAGCTGGAGGAAGACTCAGGTTATATTTTTCCACATTTAATTTAGCTTACATCAATAAAGAAATTTTGTTATGTTCTTGATATTTATTGTGTTAATGCATTAATCTATGTTATGATTTGCTTATCAATCTTATGTTAATGCTCATTTTCTCACCTACTTATATGATTTAACACTTATATCATGAACATGATTTCTATTACCGTTGTTGTATATGTTTTTCTGGGATAGGTTACAGTTTCTAAAGGCATTAGAAGGAGTAGAGGGTTTGGACCCTACAGGATCGACGTCAAACGTAGGACCTCCGAATAATACCTCTTCTTCCTACTTCAGTAGTTTAAGCATTTAGACTATTTTTTTGTGTGTTTCTTTATGTTGTATGCCCTCTGCTTTGTTGGGTTTTTCAACCCAAGACCCTAGGGTGTTTCCACCCACAACATTCAATCTCTGTCTTTTATGATTCTATGTTCTTATCTTCTAGAGGATACTAGTTACCCTTGTCATGTACCTCTTCTTCCTCTGGTTCATGCCCATCCTAATCCTTGTATTTTCCACATGCTTCGTTGTGCGTTGAAGACTCATCAAAGTTAGAACATCATCTGAAGAGGTTGGTATTGACATCAGCCTTAAGTTCTTTATTCATCAATTGAAGAATCTATAAGGAATAAGAGATTTATTGGTTTTCCTCTCAAGTGGAGAGGTTATGGCCTTGACTTGCAGCCTAGATTTTGTGTTCTTGTTCTTCTAGTTTTGGTAGCTTTTTGATGATGCACACACATAATAAGTAACAAAGTTAATAACTAAAAATTAATCACAAGAAGTTATCAAGGAAAGAGAAATCACTATAATCATTGCCCTATATATTTCTTAACATAGAATCAGAGCTAAGGTTGGCTAAAGGCATTATGAAGATCTCTACTACATTGAAAAAGCTCTTCAAGAAGTATTCAAAGGTAGTAAGCCATCTCAATAAAGGCATCAAGGAAGCATGGAATCTTATATTCACTACAAAGAAGGAAGTAAATAAGACAAAGGATGAAGGAATCTTCTCAACACTCAGTGGAACATTCCAAGATGAGAACATTTGGGTAATCGATAGTGGTGCATCTAGACACATGACTAGTCATCACAAACAACTGAAGAAATTATCAAAAGGAAAATATTCTTAGTCAGTGGAACTTGGAGACAATAAGATCTATCATGTAAGAGGAATTCGATCAACTTCATTAGAGCTAGAGAATGAAAGAAACATTCATCTCAACAACATCCTATTTCTTCAAGGTTTGCATAAGAACTTACTTTTGATTCAAGTCTAGAAGATAAGGGTGATAGAGTGGCTTTAATTGATGGAAAATTTGTAGTATGGAGTAAGAACTCAAGAATAGAAAATTCTAGAGTAATTGGTATTCGTGAAGGAAGACTTTACAGGTTGATATCTCCTCTTGCTCAATCTTTGTTTCGCATTAAAATCAGCCCATGTGAACTCTGACATATAAGATTTGTTTGTCTCCATTTCAAAATCCTTCCAACTCTAAGTTCTATAGTAAACTGAATCCCTAATTTGAAAGAAGATCACGAAGGAGTATGTAAAGGATGTGCATTGGGTAAGAACACCAAGAGACCATTTGGAAGTAGTGCTTCATGGTCAAAAGAAATCTTTTATCTTATTCATTCTGATGTCTGTGGTCCTATGACTCCTAAATAACTTGGAGGTAATCTATATTATGTCACATCTATAGATGATCATTCAAGAAAAACTTGGGTTTACTTGATGAAATCTAAGGACGAAATATTTAAAGATCTCAAGAATTCAAAGCTCAAGTTGAGAACCTTACATGAAGAAAAATCAAGGTACTAAGGTCTGATAATGAAAGAGAGTATACATTCAAGGAAATTATAGCCTTCTATAAGGAGTCTAGGATTAAGAGGTATACAATACTAAACAAAATAGAGTTGCATAATGAAATAAATGATCCATCGAAAAATTTGTAAAAGAAATGTTGCATGATCAAGATATACCAAAATGTTTGTGGGGAAAAGCCACTAAGACAATTGTATATTCAAAATCGAAGTCTCCATAGGTAATTAAATAACAAAACTCTAGAAGAAGTATTCATTGGGAAGAAATCAACTGTAGATCACCTTCGAATCTTTGGGTGTCCTGTATATATTCATATACCGAAGGAAAAATGAAAGAATTTGGATCCATCAAACATGAGAGGAACACTTTTTGGCTACAACAACTCCTCTAAGGCCTATAAAAAATACATAAAATAAGGAAACCATATATAATTTAGTCGTGATGTCATATTTGATGAAAGTATTGCATTGAAGAAATCAAAGGAACTTCCCATGGGCTCTAATGATGAATAATGTCTAGTATTTGAAGAAGAAGTTGACAACGAAGAAGAAGAATCTCACCATTAAGATGAAGGTCCCAGTGAACCTATTCAACCTATAGCTATCCCCAAATTAAGAAAGATACCTAATTGGTTGAAGTCAACACTACTTAATGTAGAAGGTCATGGAGTGGCTCTAGGAACATTCAGGGGAACCAATAAGCCCAAACAATATTCTGGATATGCAACTTACATGACAAATATAATAGAAGAAGAGCCATCCACTTTTCAAGAAGCTATCAATCATCAAGAATGGAAGGATGCCATGAATGAAGAATATCAAAATATAATGAAGAATGGAGTTTGGAATATTGTGCCTATGCCTGAAGACAAATCGGTTGTAACTTCCAAATGGATTTATAAGAACAAACATGTAGTAGATGGAAATATTAACAAGTATAAGGAAATATTTGTGGCTAGAGGTTTCTCTCAACTTGAAGGCATCGAATATGGAGATATATTTTCTCTAACAACAAGGTATACAACTATACGTTCATTGGTCTCTTTAACAACATCAATTGGATGGAACATCCATCAAATGGATGTCAAGAATGCATTTCTAATTGACACAATTGATGAAGAAGACTATATAGAACAACCCTCAGAATTTGAAGTTAAATAAATAAATGAGTATGTTTGCAAATTGAAGAAGGAATTACATGGCCTCAAGCAAGCTCCAAGGGGATGATATGCTAGGATGGATGCATACCTATAGAGATTAGGCTTCACAAAGAGTTCTGCTCATCTGAACCTTCATATTAAGGTTGTGAAGGGTGTACCAATAATAATTATTTTTTATGTAGATAATCTTCCCTTTATAGGTATAGAAGGTCGAATTGATGAATGTAAGAAGAAACTAGCAACAAAATTTGACATGAAGGATCAAGGGCTAATGGATTACTATTTGGGACTAGAAGTTTGGTAAGGACCTGTAGAGATTTATCTGGGTCAAGGGAAGTATGTGATCAATATGTTGAAGGGGTATGACATGATGGATTGGAAGCCAATGACAAATCCGATGATCAAAAACTTGAAAACACTAAGGAGTTATGAATCAATCCCCATGGATCCTTCCAATTTGTTGGGTGTGGAGCCTGATTATCTTCTATATTCAAAAGTACCGCCACATTGGACCCCAGTTCAAAATGGGGGCGGAAACACTGCCCGTAAAATATTCGCTGCAGGGGGGGTCCAGGGGGGGCGGCTGCGACCTTTGGGAGCCCCCCCCTGGCGGGGG
>APFE030186368.1:59773-113063 GCA_000404065.3 Pinus taeda | reverse complement strand
ATGCAAGAAGGTAGATTTAACATCCATCTGATGGACTTCCCATTTGAAAGAGGCAACAAGGGAAAGAACAAGGCGGACAGAGTTCATTTTGGCAACAGGAGAGAAGGTTTCAGTATAGTCAATGCCTTCAACTTGTGAAAAGCCCTTAGCAACAAGACGACCTTTATGTTTATCAACTTTCCCTCTGGTCCATACTTGGTTCTGTAAACCCATTTGCATCTAACAAGTTTTCCTCCCTTTGGTAGAGGAACAAGATCCCATGTATTGTTTGCCAATAATGAACGATATTCTTCATTCATAGCTACGTCTCGATCTAGATGGCCTGAAGCTTCTGCAAAGGTGTCAGGATCATAATTCGCTGAGACTTGAGCTAATAAAGAAGAGGCTCTTTCGAACTAAGAACATGTATGGCGCTGATCTGTAGGAACACCGGAAAGATCACCTACTGCATTCCGAGTAGCATGGACCCATTTTGGAAGTGAAGGAGCTGAAGGAGGATCCTGAGAAGGTGGGGGAGGATTGTCATCCTCACTTTCATCATCTGAAGAAGAGATATGTTCAAAAGTAGAAGAGATAGAGAGAGGTGGCACATGCGCCGAACTAGGCTAGTAGGCCGATTTATTTTCATCAAACTTTACATCTCTTCTAATGATAACATTTTTAGACTTAAATGGAATAAGTCTATATCCTTTGACATTTTCAGAATATCCAACAAAGATACATTTTTCACTCTTAGGTTCTAAAGCTTTATGTTTCTCATCTGGAATATGGGCCCATGCTTCACTTCCAAAAACACGAAAGTGACTTACATCTCGTTTAATTGAGCTCCATGCTTCTTTTGGAGTGATATTTTTTAAAGCCTTAGTAGGAGTGCGATTTATTATGTAACTTGCACAGTTAATTGCTTCTGCCCAAAAAATAAGACTAATTCTTTTAGATTGAACCATACAATTAGCCATTTCCTTTAAGGTGTGATTCTTCCTTTCAGCTACACCATTTTGTTGTGGAATATATGGAATAGTATGTTGCATTTTAATTCCATTCTCAGTGCCAAAGTTGATGAATTTTTTGTTAAGATATTCTCTATCATTATCAGATCTTAGCTTAAGAATTTGATCTACAGATTGTTTTTCAACAAAGGCCTTAAACGCCAAGAACATGTTAAATACTTCACTCTTGAGTTTTAAGAAGTATACCCAAGTGCGTCTGGAGAAATCATCAATGAAAGTTAAGAAATACTTGTATCAGGGAATGAAACAACTTGAAGTGGACCACATAAATCACTATGCACAAGCTGTAAAGGGGCTGAGGCGTGCCAAGAGGCACGTTTTTCAAAACTATCCTCATGATGTTTTCTGAGTACACATCCGGAACAAACACCATCTCTGCAAGATACCATTGGAAGACCTATCACCATATTTTCTTTACATAGATTCTGAAGGGAGCGATAGTTTAAGAGACCAAATCGCTCATGCCAAAGTTTGTTCACTTCATCATTATGAGCAATAAATATTGAGGGAATATTTGATGACCCAAAGTTGTTAAACTTATATAGAATCATCAGCAATTCCAGTATCTAAAATCTGTCTATGATCTCTTAGGTCCTTAATTACAACATAGCGAGGTGAAAATTCAATGATTTTACCTTCACTTGAATGAGTTATTTGATATACAAATAGAAGGTTGCAGGATAAGGTTGGAACACATAATACATCATTAAATTGACCATTGTCTATATGAAGAGTTCTTGTCCCTACTACACTAAGAGATCTATCATCACGAACATATATATTTTTGGTGTTGCAATCATTTAAATAAGAAAACATGGCTTTGTTTTTGGCCATGTGATAAGAAGCTCCAGAATCAATGAGACACTCATGAGAATTAGAAGAAGAAGATACGTTTAGTGCATATCCATACCGAGATGTTTGACAGCCACATGCAGAAACTGTTATTCCTAAAGATGAAGTTGAAGTTGAAGAGTGCTCCAAATGGATGTTATGCTTCTTCATTGTTGCTTCCAAAACTTCCATCTTCTTAAAGCATTTGGATTGTAAGTGGCCATCTTGATTACAAAAGTGGCAATGTCTATGAGTCTTCTTCCCTTTGTTTTTATTTGCCTTATTATTTTGTTGAAATGATTTTTCATTTTGAGACTGAAATTGCTTAGGACCCTTGTTTGGTTTAGGACGATTCTTTTTAGGATACGGCTTCTTAGGATATTTGAATTTGGTTGTTGTTGGGCGGCTAAGGCTTTCTTAGAAGAGTTTCGAATATTAAGAAGACCAAGGTGTAAGAGTTTTTCTTGTTCTCTTATTAAAGAATCACAAAAGGCATCAAAGGAAGGGGACTTGTAGTCTTTTCCTTGAGAAATGAAGCCTTCTCTTGTAGAATGGAAGGTGGAAACAAACATAGAGTAGGCTGGTTCCAACTTAGCAAGAATGGAATAGATAAGGTTACCATCTTCTTTCTTAACCTTAACACCTTCTAAGAGAACTCAAGGGTCTTGAACTTGGATAAAAAATATTCAATGGAAGAAAAGTTATTGGGGTCCAATGTAAGCAACTCATTTTCGAGTTGATGGGCTTTAAGTTCATTTTTAATTCCAAAAACTTTAGTGGTGTGTTTCATTGCTGCATGAAGAGTATCAAGTTCTACGATATGGAATCTAAGGTCTCGAGAAATAGACATCTCTATCAACCCACGTGCTTGATCTTGCCTATTTTCCCATTTGGCGGCCTTATCTTCATCTTTTAGTTTGGTTTCTTGGCCTGAGGCTATTTTGTATAGACCTTTACTTCTAAGTAAATCCATAATGTAGGACCACCATTGGAAGTAGTTGGTGCTATCAAGAATCACCTCGCATGGACTTTCCATTTTAATAGAAATTGAACCTATAGATGCTAAAAATAAGTGTTCCAATGGAAAAATCTCTAAAAATTAGGATGATTAAAAAAAAATGGTTGTAAAAACGGCTTCGAGATGAAGAAGTTATGACTTTTTGAAGAAAAGTTGTTGAAGATGTCGACGAAGTGTGGAAATGCGCGGAAATGAATGCTAATTTTATATTTAAAAAAAAAAAAAAAAAAAAAAATATCCGCCCCCTTTCCGAATGATCTAATTAGCTGACTTTTAAAAAAAAAATTATATGACTCACTTTTATAAATAAGTGAAAGTCACTTTTACAATGGTACTTTATGAACTACCCACTAAATTGTAATTTAAATAAAAGATAAAGAGACTTTAGAATTATGAGTGACTCACTTTTTATAATGGGTGAGAACACTTTTACATAAAGTAACTTTAAAACATAAGTTACATGTACTTTTTGAAAAATTAACTCAACAAAAAGAAAGACTTGAACCCAAGACCTCTATTCTCTTCAAGTAACCTTGGACCAAGTGAGCTAATTTAAAAGGTTAGTAATTTTTGAAAAAGAGGAAGGGGTTTTTTTGTTTTTTTTAGTCACCAAAGCTTTGGGGTTTGTGCTTACTTGATAATTCTCTTTTTTTCCTACAAAACAAAAACCACAAAAGCCAAAATGGACATACAAAAACACTTTATGTGGAAACTACTAGTTTTCCTCAATGTTTCTCATTTTCCAAGATCACACTAAGGTGCAGCAGAAAAAAGCATACACATGAGAAAAACAATTCCTTTGTGTTTCTCATTTGCCTAGATCGTACATATTTGCGAGGCAAAGAACATACGCAAAAATAAAAGGTGTAGATCTAGTAATAAAAAACAAAGAGATAAATAAACTCAAATAAACAGAGAGAAAATAACTAGAAACTCCAAATAAACATTGTATACCTCCATATCTTAAAAATGACGTAGCTAGGGCTACGAGAAATCTTTTTGCGTGAAACGAAAGGGGTTCCTCACTCGAAGAGATGCTCCTAACACAATAGAGCAGTCCTCTCGGCCCAAAAGCAGTCAGAAACAGTAGATTTGGGAAACGACAGTCAGATGTAGTTCTACCGGCTTCAAATTTGGATCATCAATAGATGCAGCCCTCAACTTGGCTCTGATACCATGTAGGAATTTACAGGGTAAGTTCGTGAGATAGAACAACAAGGGACACCACTCATGAATAGATCACACATAAATACAGCAGTATTATTGATGTGGTTAAAACCGTGAAAGAGGTAAAGAGCCCACGGTGTGAGCCAACACAACCACTTCACGCAATTTATTAATAAAAGAAGGAAAAATTACATAAGCTTCTCTCATGAATGGTTAACCTACAAATGACCCTCCATGCTTTTTAAATAGAGATCATGGACCAATCCGGGGTTAAGCCACGGATCAAGTGTCGGTAATACCGAGGAGAGAATGAACCGACAGATCACTACATATCATGATCATCGGATGTAAGTGACAAAAGTACATAGTAAAGAAACACACTTTACCTAACTCTACACTAGACCAAATTATACTTAACTATTTCCTATGTGTGTGAATATGCTAACATCCCCCCTTAAGAACAACTTGGGATATGATTGAAGGATGTAAAATATGACACAATAGAAGAAGGAAGGAGGCATTAGAGCCTATTGATTTTGTTTAAGATTTTTAAGTATTTGTTGGAAATGGTAAGTTTTGGATCTTAATAGATAATTACAATAATTTCTCTATTAAACTCACTATTCATTTGAATTGTAAAGTTTTTCTTAGAAGGTTAACTTAAATATGTTCATCAATATTTTAGTCCTATATTTGGAGTGAATATTTTAGTGATAGATTGAATAAATAATGACTTATTTTGAGTAAAAATTTCAAATACGGTATAATGAGTTTGGAAAAGTTTTCCATTTGTATATTTTTTAAATATTTATTATTATTATTTTCAAAAGAATGGTATTATTTTGTTACTATTAATGAAATATGTTAACCCACCTCATTGCTATATTGCACTCTATTCTTAAACCCAAGACAATTAGATGGGGAAAAGTCTTAAAAACCCCACCCATATAAATGAGGGAGCCACTAACCCTAAGCCATTCTGGGTTATGTGAAACTATAAAATAGCCTTTTGAATATGAATTTGTATAGGTTTTTCTTTGATTCCAAATCTATTTGAATATGAATTTGTGTAGCCTTTCATTTGATTCTTTGTTACTTGTGATGAAATATGTTAATTTGATTGATATGTAACATTATATCCTTTAAGGGTTTTGTGACATTATCTTCAAACTAGAAGGATAGTTTTTGTGACATATCTTCAAAGTAGAAGGATAGTTCATTTTTATTGGCTTCATTTGTCTTTAAAATTTCTCATATTAATACATAATTTCTCCCTATTAATTTATAAATGTGAATTTGATTTAAATTAATATTTTTAAATGTTAATGATATGATTTCATGAAAAATGTTGTATTTGTGATGTGTATTTTACCCATATTACCTATACTTTTGTTAGAAATTATTTTTTATTATAGTTGTGGTTTGAGCATCCTTTCAAATTGTCATTGAAGGTTTTTTATTAATCCTCTTAAGTATATGTTCTTTGACTCCAATGATTGTTGCTTAAAGGTGGTTGTGGTTATGCTATATTTTCAAAGATCAATGTCTTCATATATAGGTTTTGTTTAAGATGTTTAAGTATTTGTAGGAGCTTGTAAATTTAATACCAATAATTTAGAGTTTATTAAATATAAAAGGATGATTCATTTGAATTGTAGCTCTATTATGAAGTTAAATATATTTGCGAAATATTTTAGTTGTATATTTATAATGAATATTCCAATGATAAATTTAAATTAATTGTAAATTTTTTCTAATTAAAAGATTAAAATAATTTGAACTTGGAAATAATAATTTTGTGTAAATAAATCATTTTGAAAAATCCTATTTACCAAATTTATCTAGTTAATGGAAAAAATTCCTATATTAATATAGTGTATGTTCTTTCAATTTGATTTTAGTTTAAGGTGGTTATCTTTGTGGCATACTTTCAAAATATGTCTTAATATTACTACCCCAAGAGGTGCTCTCCTCTCCAACTTAGTATGGTAGAGATCAACCTAGTATGGTAGAGATGTTTTAATGGCGCCTCCTATATTGTCATGTCTTGTGTTGTCTCTTCCTTTCATTCCTTTCATGTTTACCATTTTGACTTACGCAAATTACATAAAATAAAAAACAAAAATATATATAATTAAAGTTTAAAATTAAAATAGGATTAAAGTAAGATAGTCAATTCACCATCTTTAATTTGAATATAATATTTTAAATGTAATTTTTTATTTTAAAAATAATAACATTTTTTTATTTTTTTAATATAATATTATTTTTTATGCGAATGAAAATAAAATAAAAATAACCCTACTTTGAAAACAATTTTACTAGTCAACATAAAATAAAATTAATAAAAAAATAGTCATAAAATAAAAATAACTTGTAGTCAATATAAAATAAAATTAATAAAAAGATAATGTTAAAATAAAAAGACTTCATGGTATTATGCGAGGTTACGGTATTGACCCATGGTATTCATGTGACTATAGGCTATTTAAAGGCACCTAAATCCATCTTAACTAAGGATCTACCAAGCTACCAAGCATGAGAGCGATCAAATAGCTTGATTTGATCCACCTCAAACACCATGGGGATCAAATAGCTTGATTTGATCCACCTCAAGCTGCAACCAATTTGATCCACCTCAAGCACCATAGGGATTAAATCGCTTGATTTGATCCACCTCAAGCTGCATGGGGATCAAATAGCTTGATTTTATCCAACTCAAGCCCCATAGGGATCAAATAGCTTGATTTGATGGAGCTAGCTTGCTATATCAAGAGTTAAGATGGATCTAGGGTTGTAGATTTTGTTTAATATTTTAAGTATTTGTTGGATATGGTAAGTTTTGGATGTTAATAGACAATTACAATAATTTCTCTTTTAAACTCACTATTCATTTGAATTGTAATTTTTTTTTAGAAGGTTAACTTAAATATGCTCCTCAATATTTTAGTCCTATGTTTGGAGTGAATATTTTAGTGATAGATTGAATAAGTAATGATTTATTTTGAGTAAAAGTTTCAAATAGGCCATAGATGACTTTGGAAAAGTTTTCCATTTGTATATTTTTAAATATTTATTATTATTTTTTTCAAATGAATGAGATTATTTTGTTATGATTAGTGAAATATGTTAACCCAAGTCATTGTTAGATTGCACCTTATTGCTAAACCCAATAATATAAGGAAAGATGGACCAGTGGCTTGTCCCTTCGTAGATGGGGAAAGCCTTAAAACCCCCACCCATATGAATGAGTGAGCCACTAACCCCAAAACATTATGGGTTATGTGAAACTATAAAATAGCCTATTGAATATGAATCTATTGAATATGAATTTGTATAGGTTTTCATTTGATTCTTTGTTACTAGTGATGAAAGATGTTAATTTGATTGATATGTAACATTATATCCTTTAAGGGTTTTGTGACATTATCTTCAAACTAGAAGGATAGTTTTTGTGACATTATCTTCAAACTAAAAAGATAGTTCATTTTTATTGGTTTCTTTTGTCCTTCAAATTTCTCATATTAATATATAATTTCTCCCTATAAATGCATAAATGTGAATTTGATTAAAATTAATATTTCTGAAGGTTAATGATATGATATCATGAAAAATGTTGTATTTGTGATGTGTATTCTTACCATATTACTTAGATTTTGTTAAAAAATACTTTTTATTTTAGTTGTGGTTTCAGCTAGGTTTTTTATTATTCCTTTTAAGTATATGTTCTTTGACTCCAAAGATTGTTACTTAAAAGTGGTTGTGGTTATTCTGTGTTTTTAAAGATCAATGTCTTATAGATTTTGTTTAACATGCTTAAGTATTTGTAGGAGCCTGTAAATTTAAGACCAATAATTTACCTTTATTAAATGTAAAAGGAGTATTCATTTGAATTGCAGATCTATTCTGAAGTTAAATATGTTTGTGAATTTTTTATTTATATATTTGGAATGAATATTTCAATCATAATGAATTTATTCTCATGTGTTAAACAGAGATGGACACCGGAAACAATAGAAATATAAATCATGCATTGCATTTTTTATTAACAATAGATGGACATTTATAGTACAATATGGTGACCGTTGGAATTCACATCCCAAGGTCCTTTGTACTGCTTTGTCCATTCGGCTTCCACGCTAACCCTTTAGGATTAGGTGTCCAACATTCCCCCCCTTAATCCGAAGGGTTATGTATGAGTCCAAGAAAAGAGCTGTAATACAAAATGTGCAATAATGCATCGCAGCACTAGGCTGAATGTGCTCTATGAAATGTTGGTAAAAAAGGGCGGTGGTTTAAGGATAGCCACCAACACTCGAACGCTTAGTGCAGTTCCCGGAACTCTTCCAAAATTCGCAAGAAGGTGTAAGTCTTCTCCTAGAGGAAGTGATCCTATTGTTTTAAAGAGGGAAACCTTCAACCATAAAAGGGAGGCCTCACCCCGCATAAAAGGTAAAACTTCAACCTGAAAATGGAAGTCTCAACTTGTGATGGTTTAAGGATGACCAACAACTCTCGAATGCTTAATGCAATTCCTGGAACTCTTCCAAAGGTGGCAAGAAGCTGGAGTCTTCTGCTAGAGGAAGTGTTCTTAATCTTGTCTCCGGAACTCTTCCAAAGCTGGCAAGAAGGTGAAGTCTTCTGCTAGAGGAAGTGTTCCAGATTGCCTACTGAAGGCATGTTCACGGACATATGTGTCTCTCGCTACAACTCTGAAACTGGTGTGGCACGTTGTGGCTCAGGCTCGCTTGATGTGGCTTTGAAGCTTGTAGATGACCATCATTTCCCCCGTGTGAGATACAAGGTGAGAAGATGGAGAAAACTCAACTGCAAGACTGTTCAATATTCTGGAACAAGTTATGACATGTGTCTGGAATATCTTCTTGGGTGTTGATGCCCATTACCAAGAAGCGATCCATCCAAGATGAATCTTTGTTCTTGCAGAACGTTTGTTGCTGAAGCATCTGTGTTAAGAATGGCTGGTTTTATGACAATGCTTACATGGATGAAGATCAAAACAGTGATCTTTCAGATGGCCAACTCGATCAGAATGTTGGCATTTCACGATCTGTTGTTGTTGTTGATGTGGAAGAGGAGCAGAGTCCTGGAACAGCTGTAGCTGAACTGTCATGAGGAGCAGGTGAAATGTCATAAATGAATCAAGCACTCTGAAACTGAATGGGCTTGGCATAGTCTGGAATATGAAAGGACAAGTCATTGTCATATCCAAGACGATTTCTGTGCTTGTTGTGGACAAGCTGCTCCCAAGGTGTGATGATGGGCTTGGGAAGTGAAGATTGAGTTTCTGCATCTGCATGTAAAACTGCTGCTTTATTTGAATGAGCAGGAACATTATTGACTTGCTGTTTATGGGAGTCTCTTTCAATCTTCTGAAGAGAAATAGGTTCAGAAAGATGACTCCATTGCTGTAGTTCTTCTTGCTGCAGCTTTGGATGTCAAAGAGAGTTTCTTTGTTAACTTTGACCATCTCATCAACAGTGGAATGAATTAGGATATTCAATAACTTTAATGCATCTTCAATTCTGGAATGAATTAGGATATTCAATAACTTTAATGCATCTTCAATTCTCGCCATTTTCTTCAATGTCACTTAAAAAAACACAACTGAGGCAACACAAACAGAAAAATAATATTGTACTCTTACTACAAGATCTTGTAATGCCTTGTCAAGTGGCAACAATGTTGTGAAAATGGTTGATGGAGGAGGACCTGAGTAAGCTGGATGTTACCAAGTTAAACTACAATAAACATTTCTGGTCAAGCTACAATAAAAATTGGTACAATTGAGCATATGGTAAATCAAAAAAATTGGTACAATTGAGCATATGGTAAATCAAGAGTCCACACTTCGTTTCAACAATGAAGTCTACCATAACATCAATGCAAAAAAAATATAAATGTGAAGATGAACGCTGTCCTCAACTTCAAACTTCATAGCATGTAGGTGCTATGAAAATAATGCAAAATATCTACAAGAAACTCCTCCAAGAATGACTTCCAAAAATGTCTTCAAAAATGATTCAAATTCACTTCATAATGCTCATCATTTCTCTACTCATCACTTCACACATAGGTTGTTTCAAATTGTTCTACGGACAACACCAAATCTATTCAATGCTGATAATTTGATTCTCTATCTAAAAACAAACATATGCCTGCAATTATCAATATCAACGCCTGAATTACTTTCATAATCGAATAAGTAATAAACTGGAACTTTCACAGGCTTGGAAATGTACACTAGTCTGTAGCTCTACTTCGAACGGTTGAAATGGCCGGAATCTGCTCCAGAGAGGGGAAATGATCAGAATTGCTCATAATCAGAACAGTAGAAACACCATTAGAAATATGAATATTTGATTCTGCTTGTGGCGCATGTGTGGACAAGTCATCTAAAGACAATAATTCTCAATCATGGAACGGTTTCCGTTTTTTTATACAAACTCAAGCTCAACGCACAAACTGTAATTTTCCTGGCACAAACTGTTTGAAAAACCCAATTCTCACTTCTCACTAAAACCCACAATTGAATCCATTGAAAACGGCAACAATTGAAGTGACCACCCAATTATATAACCTTATAGCCAAATGAGCAGACCTGCATCCAGAAAACAGATTCGAAACAAACGTGGCAAAATGGAGGCTCGCCTAATGTTACATGAATGGCAAAATGGAGGCTCTTAGAATGTTACATGCTCATAGATACACATAACGGAACATCCCAAATCAGCATTCATTGAACTCTGAAAACAGCTTCTGAAGTAATAACACCCTCAACTAGTCTAAACGCACAGCGTAGCCAAAAACTCTTTCCAAGACATTTTCGTTCGCTGCGGGTTGGAATCAGATATGCTGGATAAACTCATGGAAATGTTTGAAATACAAATCACAATGTAGTATGTTGATGTGACAGATGATTAAAATATGTTAATGCCGGTTGCGCTGGAGTTTTACCTGTCTGAATTTTGAAATACATGTAGCAGTCTCACGATTACAAGTATAAAGCCTTACAATATTCATTGCATAATCCTCTCCTCTCGAAAGCCTGCGGAAGCCTGCGGGGCCATCTACGGCTTTATGTGATGACTGTCTTCCTGTGGTGAGAGGTATTACAGTGGGCAACGAATTTAATTACAGTGAGCAGTGACTTAAACCGGGAGGAATTTTTATTTTTTTGGTAGACAAAGTGAGTAATTAAAATTAAATGCCACCATGGAAATGTTTGACAAGCTGGAGCTTTATGTCAGAAGAGGAGCTTACCAAAGGCTTATTGACTTTCTTCGGTAGCTAACAGAGGTGCCGAAGACGAGCTTCCTGAATCTCTCTTAGAGTGATAGAATACTGCGTTTTCAAATTTTCCATTGTAAATGTTTATTAGCGGCAAGGCAACAGAAGAAACCTAACATTCCCACTGCAATGCACAAGGTCAGACTTTGATAAATAAGGTAGCATGAACCTTCTAATGATAAAATCCTCTGGAGTTTAGCCATGGTTAACCGGGAACATCTAAGACAAGCAAGGAAACAACATTTAGTGTACCTTGGCAGCAGAACAACTCCATTTATAGGTGCAGACCAGAAATAACAATAAATATAAATCTTAGACATTGAGGCAGTGGCTTACCGAAAGTATCAGTGCGCATGTTACCATTGAAATGGTGTAGGTTCACGCATTTGTTAAACTGAAAAAAAAAAGGAATTAACCCTTTGTAAGCTACTTACTAGATTCTCTTCAACAAACTTTTCCATGGCCTGTGCGCGGCCTGCAGTACTGCCTTCTATCAGGCAAGCATTTTCAACAATCCAGCTACACCCTCAACAATGGAGCTCTACACACAGCGTTCACTCCTTCACAATCTTTCAGGCAGATATTTGGTACAAGTGGGTTATGGATGGCATGATGTGAGGCCATCATTCACGCAGAGGCAGCGCTGGAATAAGTCAGAGGCGTTATGTCAGAACAATATAAGGGCAGCTTTAGACAGTACAACGCTTCAGGTAGAAGTATGGCAGCCTATGAAGCAGGTAATTGAATATGGAGCAGAGATCAGAGATCAGGGATGGCAGAATTAATGGAGTGTTACAGAAAGACTAGGCCAGTTTTAGTCAACATTATTTAAGTCAACTCAGACCAGTTGGTCAGGGAAAACAGGCCACACATCATGGCTCTGATACCATGTTAAACAGACATGGACAACGAAAACAATAGAAATATAAATCATGCATTGCATTTTTTAATTAACAATAGATGAACATTTATAGTACAATATGGTGACTCTAATAAATCATGCATTGCATTTTTTAATTAACAATAGATGAACATTTATAGTACAATATGGTGACCGTTGGGATTCAGATCCCAAAGTCCCTTGGACTGCTTTGTCCAGTACGCTTCAACCTAAGCCTTTAAGATTAGGTGTCCAACATCATGAAATAGGATAAGAATAGTATGTGGGTCTGCACAAAGCCCTTCACTCCACCGTTTAGATCTGAAACGAGCAACTCAGTGATGCATTAGTCTCTTCAGGCTTCAAGCACCATCTGACTTGGACTTTGTGCTTCAATTGGGCAGAAGGGTCACGCTAAATCTTGGTGACTCTGCCCACTGATGCGGATGCCCACGAAGCTGTCCACGGTGATCCAGTTGTTGGTACGCCGGAGGCGAAGGATTTTGGCCTCTTTGCTGCTCTTTGCGGTGGAGACCGCGGGATCTTTGGATACTGCCCTTTTGTTTTACTCTTTTCTTGACATCCACTTTGCCCGTTGGCACTTCGTCCTCGGAACTAACTGTTATCTTAGCAGAAGGTACCACCTGGAAACCACCTGGAAACGTTCCACATAATGGGTATAATCACTTTCTGTGCTGGAGTCGACCACAACTTCTTTCCCGTTTGCAATCCTTCTATGCAATCTATTGAAATTTGACTTGTGTTCTATGTGAAATATAAAATCTATCATGATTATATTTTGTTTGGTTAGTAAATTTCAGAGTATTCACCATATTTATTTTTAAAATCATGGTGAATCCATAATTCTATGATGAAATTTCATAACCAAATCAAATATAACACTCATATATTTTATATTTAGCACCCAAGAACAGAAGTAAAATTTCAATTAAATTATATAGAAAAATGATAAACATGAAGGAAGTTGAGGTTAGCTTGAGCACCTAATGTGATGACATCAATTATGTGTAATCTTTTTGAGTGGTACCTTGAGTTAGTTTAAGAATGAGTTTCTATGACTAAGTGCTAACTGTTAAAGTCAAGGTTAAGAAAAGATGAAAAGAAAAGGCCACATTGCCCATCTCCAAAGGTCATGTGGTGTCTAGTGCAAAGAGCAACAAAGATGCAAAATTCCTTCTCCTCCTTAGTATAAGGGATCACTGTGGATAGCCAATGTGCCCCTCTAATGTGGGGCATCCACATTAATGGCTAGAGTTACAAAGATTGAGAGTGACCATTCTTCCTAAATGAAGCACAACATCCAAGTCAAATGGTGGGAGGTATAGAACTAAAGAGACCAACACACTGAGGTCATTCTAGGATATCATTGATTCTCTTTTTAGATAAGGGCCACCTCCAAGTTCTAGGTGTGTTTCATTTTATTTCAACAATCTTGTTGAGGCTCACCTTCCTATTTTTTGCACCTTTTCAAATAAAGGTCAGAGTTTATTCCCAAAATCTCTATCAATGTATAGTGGATGAAGGATCCTCTACAAGTATTTTATCCTCCTTGGCTTAGAAATGAATGGGTTCTTCAAAGCTCTTGATAATTTCTAATTAGTTGTTTACATATGAGAGAAGATTTGGTGAGTGTCCTCACTTTCCTATCACTTTAGATGAGAAGACTATCTTAATCAATGTAGTGGTGGTTGAAAACCCTATGCTCTTGGGCATGATTATGTCTATGTTATAATGTAGACTCTATTTAGAGTATTGTATTTTTCTCACAATATAAGCATTATCACTATTGATTAGCTTCCATTTATTTACAAAATAGATGAGTTTTAATATTTTTAGTTTTAACTTTTCTCTCGACACATAGAGGGTAATGTTTAGTTAGTGGAATGTAGTGTTACTATCGTTAAATTCTAATGCAATGGCAGGTAGAGAGTCGGTCGTCTCACGCTTTAACAACAATTGACGGGAAAAGCCTCCAGTTTTTACTTGCCCCGCCATGTGATTTACGATGAACCTCCAGTTTTTACTTGCCCCGCCATGTGATTTTCTCCTCATCGTAATTGTAACCGTATTCGTGACCAACACAAATAGTGGGTGTGTGCACACATTCCCACGAATTTACAAGAATGAATAAATAGGTTAAAAGAAGGAACAGTAGGTGTGCACACATTCCCATTCCCAAGAATGAATAAATAGGTTAAAAGAAGGAACAGTAGGTGTGCACACATTCCCATTCCCATGAATTTACGTTTAAATAGGTTAAAAGAATTAATAAATTCGGTTGAAACAAGGAATAGTGGGTCTATACATATTCTCCTGAAATAGGATGTGGGTCTGCACAAACGCCTTCACTCAACCGTTTAGCGATCTGAAACGAGCAACTCATTGATGCCTTCGTCTCTTCAGGTTTCAAGCACCATCTGACGTGGACTTTGTGCTTCAATTGGGCAGAAGGGTCACGCTCAACCTCGGTGACTCTGCCCACTGCCTTAGACGCCCAACATCGGAGGCGCACGAAGCTGTCCACGGTGATCCAGTTGTTGGTACACCGGAGGCGAAGGATTTTGAACTCTTTGCTGCTCTTTGCGGTGGAGACCGCGGGGTCTTTGGAGACGGGTCTTTTGTTTTACTCTTTTCTTTGACATCCACTCTGCCGGTTGGCAAAAGGTACCACCCGGAAACGTTTCACATAATGGGTATCATCACTCTCTGTGCTCGAGCCAACCACAACTCCTTTCCCGTTTGCAATCCTCTATGCAGTCTATTGAAATTTGACTTGTGTTCTCTGTGAAATATAAAATCTATGATGATTATATTTTGTTTGGTTAGTAAATTTCACAGAAGTCACCATATTTATTTTTTTAAATTATGGTTTATCCATAATTCACCAGGCTGCACCAGGCTGTAGATTTTTATTTTATTTTAAAATACGGTGAAGTTTCATAACCAATGAAATATAACACTCATATATTTTATATATTTTATATTTTACAGGTAAAATTTCAATTAAATTATATAGAAAAGATGATAAACATGAAAGAAGTTGTGGTTGAATTAAGCACTTAATGTGATGCCATCAATTCTGTGTAACCTTTTTGAATGGTGCCTTGAGCCAATTTAACACTGAATTCGATGACTACCTGACAACGGTCAAAGTCAAGAAAATATGAAAAAAAAATTGCTCACGTTGGCCATCTCCAAAGGTCATATGGTGTCTAGTGCAAAGAGCAACAAAAAGGCAAAACGCCCTCTCCTCCTTAATACAAGGGATAAGTGTGGATAGCCAATGTGCCCCCGTAGAGTTACAAAGATTGAGATTGATCTAGAGCAAAGCCGGATGTCTAGATCCAAGCAGTCCATTTCTTTTGTGGCCGTGAGAGTCTGTATACAATTGATTGCATTCTTTACCAAAAGAGTCCACACAATCCCACTGAAAAATGAAAGTCGTTGCTTCCTCCGCTCGCTGCAAATTGAAAGAATCTGCATACAATAGACCATTGTTGAATGGTGAAAGAAAAGGCGTATTTGTTTGTTGGTTGTCAGCGTTTAGAGATGACACAAGCACATAAATATAGGCAGTTCTGAGATCTGAATGATGAAAATGTCGTTCTTGCTGAAAGAAAGGAAGTATTTGCTTTTCCAGAGAAAACCAGAAAGTGTTGGTTGTTAGGTAATTACAAAGATTTGATTTTTTTTGGATTACAAAGGTTTACTGTTATAAAAATTGTTGGATTTTTTTTTTCTTAGAAGAATTAGTAAAGATATTTTACTTAGTTTCTGAATTAAAAAAAAAAAGGAATGTAAGGTTTTTTGTTTAAGAAAATAAAACAAATATTTTTGGATATTTTGGAAATTTGGTTTAAAGGAACATAATTCAGATTTTTAAATTGTTAACCGTAGTAGCTAAATTTCTGAAAGAATTCATTAAATAAAGGAACCTTGAAAGAGCCCTTGTAAGAATAAAATGGCTAAAATGACTAATGCTAAGTTTGAGGCTGAGAAGTTCAAGGTTAACAACAATTTTTCATTGTGGAAATTGAAGGTAGTGAATTTTCTTGTGCAACAAGAGATGCACAAAGCATTAGATGTGGTTAGAAAGAAAAATGTTTGTTAATTTTTTAGTAGGTTGGGAGGTATTCCAACCTCTAGGGTTTACTCTTTGGAGGGCAAAGCCCCACAAGAGTGAGTTGTGGGCTTGGAACCCAAGGTTGGGGTTTTGTACCCATGGTGATTTGGGCCAAAACAATGAGCAAATTTCCACATCTCATGAGGATGATACCTCTCTTAGAGAGGAATGTGACTCAACAAAAATCATCCAATTCTTAGTTGTAGAAATGGAGATATGAATTTTTGAAGTATAAGAGTGCCTTTGCACAAGATGAAATAGGGTCCACTTGATGTTAAAAAGGCTTGTGACAACTTGTCAAGCCTATGTTAGATGTTAGAGGAATCCCTTCTAATGCATATATATATAAGGTGATGGAAAGTGAATTCTATCATCCATTGTGTAACAAAAATATATATAGAAGGTGATGGAGAGTCAATTCTATCATCCATTGTGCAACAAAAAAGGGAGTGTGGAGGAGAGAGTGGACCTCTTTCAAGGTAGAAAAGGATCTTAGTTTTGGGACACATGCTAGGGTAATTTCAACAAAGGAGAAGGGGCATTAGGGGTCTCCTTTATGACTATTTTGAAGTGTGAGTTAGCCAACAAGGAGGTCACATTACAAAGAGATATTTCTTGGATGTTTGTGAGGGAGTTTGTGACACCATTCATCATTGTTTAGGAAACGGGTAGCACACTCGTAATTGCAGAAAAGATGAGCCTCAAAGAGGGTGTTGTTGGATATGTTTAAGGGTTGTTTTTAGCTCTACACATGAGCTTGGGTCAAAAAGAGTAAGGAAGAAGCCTCATCCAAAGAAGTTCACTACATTTTAGAGCAGTAGTGGAAAGCTATGTTTGACTTAATTTTGCCTTGTGTTGGGTCTAGGTTTGGATCAGATTACATTTGCAATTTGTGGGACCTAATTAGAGAGATTGTCTTGGTGAATGAAAGAATATTCTTAGCAGTAGATCCTATAGTGGAGTATTGGGCACTTGGTGGTTGGTCTAGGGTAACCAGAAAGTGACCAAAGTAGCCCTAGACTAGTAGTCTTGAAGTGATGAAGATAGCTCAAGATTGGGTGAAGCTTGGAGCCTTATGTGTAGCTCTTTGATGGAAGAAAGAGGCTGCTAGAAGGCAGATTGGAGAGTTGAGGTATTGGTGAGTCTAGAGAGCACACTCATGAGCCCATGTACATGTAGCATAAGTGACTTGTAGCATTGTTAGGTGGGAGCCCTCTTGGAGTCTCAATGTGTTTTCCTTTGAAGGACTAAGGGGTAGCTAGTGAGCAATATAGGAGCAAAGAAGCATGTAGGACAAGATACCACATAACAACTCCAACAAAGATTGTCATTGTATCTTGTATACCACAGACTCTTGTATTATGTAAATTGGTTTAATATAACGAAGATTGGGATGTAAATTATTGTACAATATTGTTAAAAATTGTGTATACTTGTGCATATGTGATTTACTGCTTTATATTTTCCCTTGTGGAGAGTAGTTCTTGTTGAGATTCTTGGTTTTATAACATCATAGATTTTAAGATTCTAATCTAGACCCAAGATTGCAGAAATTCAACATGGTATTACAACATGTTTGAGCTACTTGGAAGTGAGTGAATCATATTTTTGCACAACAAAGTACAACTTAAGAGGGAGTTGGTAACATTGTAGGTGACAATGTTGAAGTTGCAGGGTGGTATTTGGTATGAGGATAGGTTGGAGGGGTTGTCCAACCATAGTCCATGGAAGGAAACAGTCAAGTTGGTCTTGTAGGTCAACAACATCTCAGATTTTCCAAGAAAGCCATAAAGAAGCCAACTCACCAAAAGGAGGTGGAAGTATATGTGGATTTGGATATCACGGTGAGATTGATCATCCTTGATGGTGTGAAGGATTCCCTAATACCTCATTTATCCGGTGAGAACACTGAAATGAGATGGGGATGGATCTTCAAAATTTGTTCTTGAATAAGAACGAGAATAAGACCTATGGATCATCTGAAGAAGCATGTGAGGCACATGCACGTTCTAGAGAAGAAGTTACACGTGAAGGCTTCAGTGGAGGAGGTACAAGTTCCTAAGACGAAATTCTAGGTTCTAGAGACTAAGAGTTTCTTCTAGGTTCTAGAGACTAAGAGGTAGTCGAGTTCTAGGAGGAGCTTGCAGATTCAAAGGGAGACATTGTGGCCCAACAAGATCACGTGGTGAGTGGAAAGCAAGGGTGCTTCCATATCTCACAAGAAGGAATCATGGAGAGCTTGGAGACCATTACAAGAGAAGGATAAGAAGTAATATTCTTGGAGTGATACTAACACTTTTGAGAGAGGCATAGTTCATGCTACACGGATTATTATAGTGGTGAATGCCAAAACTTGGGCGAGTGTTGCGAGTTGTGAAGATGATGATGAGCTACCTCCTAGCCTTTGAAGTACCTCCCTCGCTAAGAGGCAGTGTTGATTTTTGAGTGCCTTGGGGGGTACTCCAAGCCCTAGGGTTCAAGGTTTGGAGGGAAAAGCGCCACAAGAGTCACTTGTGGGCTTGGAATCCAAAGATGGGTTTTTTCACCCATCGTGATTTGGGACAAAAAAATGACCACATTTTGACATGTGATGGATGAGGATGATAACTCTCGTTGAGATGAATGTGATGCAATGAAAATCATCCAATTCCGAGTTGTATAAATGGAGATATGAATTTTTTAAGTCTAACAATGGGTTTGCACAAGATGAAATAAGGTCTGCTTGATGTTAAGAAGGCCATTGCAAGAATAAAATGGCTAAAATGACTAATGCTAAGTTTGAGTCAAGAATAAAATGGCTAAAATGACTAATGCTAAGTTTGAGGTGGAGAAGTTCAAGGTTAACAACAATTTTTCATTGTGGAAATTGAACGTAGTGAATTTTCTTGTGCAACAAGAGTTGCAGAAAGCATTAGATGTGGTTAGAAAGAAAAATGTTTGTTAATTTTTTAGTAGGTTTGGAGGTACTCCAACCTCTAGGGTTTACCCTTTGGAGGGAAAAGCCCCACTAGAGTGAGTTGTGGGCTTGGAACCCAAGGTTGGGGTTTTGTACCCATGGTGATTTGGGCCAAAACAATGAGCGAATTTCCACATCTCATGAGGATGATACCTCTCTTAGAGAGGAATGTGACTCAACAAAAATCATCCAATTCTTAGTTGTAGAAATGGAGATATGAATTTTTGAAGTATAAGAGTGCCTTTGCACAAGATGAAATAGGGTCGGCTTGATGTTAAAAAGGCTTGTGACAACTTGTCAAGCCTATGTTAGATGTTGGAGGAATCACTTCTAATGCATATATATATATAAGCTCATGGAAAGTGAATTCTATCATCCATTGTGTAACAAAAATATATATAGAAGGTGATGGAGAGTCAATTCTATCATCGATTGTGCAACAAAAAAGGGAGTGTGGAGGAGAGAGTGGACCTCGTTCAAGGTAGAAAAGGATCTTAGTTTTGGGACACATGATAGGGTGATTTCAATAAAGGAGAAGGGGCATTAGGGGTCTCCTTTATGACTATTTTGAAGTGTGAGTTAGCCAACAAGGAGGTCACATTACAAAGAGATATTTCTTGGATGTTTGTGAGGGAGTTTGTGACACCATTCACCACTGTTTAGGAAACGGGTAGCACACTCGTAATTGCAGAAAAGATGAGCCTCAAAGAGGGTGTTGTTGGATATGTTTAAGGGTTGTTTTTAGCTCTACACATGAGCGTGGGTCAAAACGAGTAAGGAGGAAGCCTCATCCAAAGAAGTTCACTTCATTTTAGAGCAGTAGTGGAAAGGTATGTTTTACTTAATTTTGCCTTGTGTTGGGTCTAGGTTTGGATCAGTTTGGATCAGATTACATTTGCAATTTGTGGGACCTAATTAGAGAGATTGTCTTGGTGAATGAAAGAATATTCTTAGGAGTAGATCCTCTAGTGGAGTATTGGGCACTTGGTGGTTGGTGGAGGGTAATGAGAAAGTGACCAAAGGAGCCCTAGATTAGTAGTCTTGAAGTGATGAAGATAGCTGAAGATTGGGTGATGCTTGGAGCCTTATGTGTAGCTCTTTGATGGATGAAAGAGGCTCCTAAAAGGGAGATTGGAGAGTTGAGGTATTGGTGAGTCTAGAGAGCACACTCGATGAGCCCATGTACATGTAGCATAAGTGACTTGTAGCATTGTTAGGTGGGAGCCCTCTTGGAGTCTCAATGTGTTTTCCTTTGAAGGACTAAGGGGTAGCTAGTGAGCAATACATGAGAAAAGAAGCGTGTAGGACAAGATACGACATAGAAGCTCCAACAAAGATTGTCATTGTATCTTGTATACCATAGACTCTTGTATTATGTAAATTGGTTTAATATAACGAAGATTGGGATGTACATTATTGTACAATATTGTTAAAAATTGTGTATACTTGTGCATATGAAATTTACTGCAAAGTAGTTCTTGTTAAGATTCTTGGTTTCATAGCATCATAGATTTTAAGATTTTAATCTAGACCCAAGATTGCAGGAATTGAACATGGTATTACAACGTGTTTGAGCTACTTTGGAAGTGAGTGAATCATATTTTTGCATAACAAAGTACAACTTAAGAGGGAGTTGGTCACATTGTATGTGACAATGTTGAAGTTGCAGGCTGGTATTTGGTATGAGGATAGGTTGGAGGGGTTGTCCAACTATAGTCCATGGAAGGAAAGGGTCAAGTTGGTCTTGTAGGTCAACAACATATCAGAGTTTTCCAAGAAAGCCATAAAGAAGCCAACTAACCAAAAGGAGGTGGAAGTATATGTGGATTTGGATATGAGGGAGAGATTGATCATCCTTGATAGTGTGAAGGATTCCCTAATACCTCATTTATCCGGTGAGAACACTGCAAATGAGATGGGGATGGATCTTCAAAATTTGTTCTTGAATAAGTACAAGAATAATACTTATGGATCATGGGAAGAAGCAGGTGAGGGAGATGCACGTTCTAGAGAAGCAGTTGCACGTACATGCTTCAGTGGAGGAGGTACAAGTTCCTCAGAAGAAATTCTAGATTCTAGAGACTAAGAGGTAGTCGAGTTCTAGTAGGATCTTGCAGATTCAAAGGGAGATATTGTAGCCCAACAAGAGCACGTGGTGAGTGGAAAGCAAGGGTGCTTCCATATATCACAAGAAGGAATCATGGAGAGCTTGGAAACCATTACAAGAGAAGGAGAAGAAGTAATATTCTTGGAGTGATAGTGACACTTTCGAGAGAGGCGTAGTTCATGCTACATGGATTGTTATAGTGGTGAACACCAAAATTTGGGCGAGTGCTGCGAGTTGTGAAGATGATGATGAGCTACTTCCTAGCCTTGGAAGTACCTCCCTCGCTAAGAGGGAGTGCTGATTTTTGAGTGTCTTGGGGGGCACTCCAAGCCCTAGGGTTCAAGTTTTGGATGGAAAAGCGCCACAAGAGTCACTTGTGGGCTTGGAAACCAAACATGGGTTTTTTCACCCATCGTGATTTGGGCCAAAAAGATGAGCATATTTCGACATGTGATGGATGAGGATGATAGCTCTTGTTGAGATGAATGTGATGCAATGAAAATCATCCAATTCTGAGTTGTATAAATGGAGATATGAATTTTTGAAGTCTAAGAGTGGGTTTGCACAAGATGAAATAAGGTCTCCTTGATGTTAAGAAGGCATGTGACAGCTTGTCAAGCCAATGCTAGACATTGGAGAATTCCCTTCTAATGCATATATTTAGAAGGTGATGGATAGTCAATTCTATCATCCATTATGCAACACAAAAGGCAACGTGAAGGAGAGACAGGAGCTTTTCCAAGGTAAAGAAGGATCTTTGTTTTGCACCGTAGGCTAGGGTAACTTCAACAAAGGAGAAGGGAGATTAGGGGTCTCCCTTATGACTATTTTCAAGTGTGAGTTTGCCATCAGGGAGGCTGCATTACAAAGATATATTTATCGGTTGTTTGTGAGGGAGTTTGTGATACTGTTCATCACTGTTTAGGTAGTGGATAACATACAAATAATTGTAGAAAGGTCAAGCCTCAAACACAATGTTTTTGGGTATGTTTAGGGGTTGTTTTTAGCCCTATACATGAGCGTGGATCAACAACAATAAGAAGAATGTGTGTTTTTCTTGTAGGAGGCTATTAGGAGGTGGAAAAGTGGGTTCACAAATGGTTGTGAGAAGCCCTTACAAGGTAGCCTCATCTACGACAGTTCACTTCAGTTTAGAGCAGTAGTCAAAAGGTATGTTTCAGTGATTTTTGTCTTGCGTTGGGTCCAGGTTTGGATCGTTTTCGATCAGATTACATTTACTACCTATGGGAGCCAATTAGAGGGCTTGTCTTGGTGAATAAAAGCCTATTCTTAGGAGAAGATCCTATAATGGAGTATTAGGAAATTACTCGTTGGTGACATGAAAGTGACCAAAGTTCATTCATGGGATGTTCACGCACAAGCATTCAGGTTTGGTAAACATCTACTTGAGATAAAGGTAGAGGATATCTACTTTCTCACAGAAATGTCTATGAGGGGTGCCCCCATATCTCTAATAGGTGGGAGAAGTCGGGAGACAGTGAAAAATTATATCACCACCTATCGTAGACCTCGAGCCTAGCCAACAAAGGATGGAAAGACTAATATAAAATATGTGACATGGTTGCCTTTGAGAATGATCATATTCATTATTGCAAGATTCGAAGGTAGATCCACATTGCATGTGGCAAGTTGATCATATATGGAATATGGATTGGAGTGTCTTGATCCAACACTCTTCAACTCGAGCGAGGGAGTTTTGGTCAATATGAAAGAACAATTGTCTAAAGCAAAAGAGGGAAAACTAAAGAACTTTGGATAAAGTGCGATCTTAGTTTCCTTTACATTAGAGTGGGTTCCATTACTTCAACCTCACTATATTATACTCAAGCCTATCTATCTCAGGGTGCCATGGATGAGGAGGTGGATAAATCACATGTCCCGACATGTATCACCCTTGGCAACAAACTTCTCACCAACCTTATTTTGATGGTTGCACAAACATTTTATCATGATCAACGACTATCCTTACACATGCATGGATTTCCTCAATTACCATGAGCTCATTCTTCGCGAGAGTGAGGAATGGGGTGTTTTAGGTAAGATATTTAGACCTTTTAAGATTAAAGGTTTTATAATTTTCTTTTTTGTTTTTTGATGTTTCTAAGGGTAAACTATTGATGTTTCATGTAGTTGTGGGACAAGTTCAACATATTAGTGCTTCATATCTTCATTGTGCAAAGGAACAACAAGAGGAGGAGGTAGTAGGACCAACACAGGTTGTTTAGTGGGAGAATATATGATAAGTGATCCAGATGTAGCAGAGGTCCTATCAAAGGTGGAGCACCACATGGAAGGGTTGACACATGGAATTGATGATACTCCGGTTGACCAACTTCCACTGCAACTTCAACAATACATCATAGGAGTGCTTAGTCGTATTGATCGACTACTGTGTAAGATGGCTAGTGTAGTATCGTTCTATCATGAGCACCTTTGATTTCTCTACTTAGATCTTACATGTAGTTTTTCATATGGGCAATGTACGCCATATGTGTCTCGGGCACAAATTTTTGTGAAACCAAACTTATATATATGTGAGTGTATTTTGGTTTCTAGAAATTTGTTCATATTGTATGAAGTCAAAATATCTTTATAGAAGGAATACCCTAAAAAACATGCATAAGATGGTGAGACTTATTACTGAATAGACACTAGCAAGTTGTAGTACTATGAGTTGTGAGTCAAGTTTGACGACTAAACATCAGATACCATGTGCAATATCATGAGAGAGTAGCTCGGCCACTGCGCTATACTTAGCGATGTTGAGCAACCAATAAAAATCCCTTACAGACTCACTAACTTTCCATTTGGAGCAAAGATAGTCCATGTTGTGGAAGATAAGCTCTGAGTACTACGATTGGAACCATTAGAATAACCGATGAAATTTTCAAGAGATACCGACATATTCAAACCAAACTAAAAAGGGAATCAACAGAAACCACGCAAAACTCTAAAAAGGCACACTACAAAAACACTAAACACACCTATAGAAAGTATGTTAATAGTGAGAAATACACTTGAGATCAAGCATAGTATTTTTTGAGGTACAACCCATGTCTAGGTTATGCCAAGGGAACTCCATCAAAATCTACTAACTCGTAGGCCCCTTTTGCAAGGAATGGACCTAACCACATGGGTTGAAACTTTCTTGAACCTAACTTATGAGACTCTGAGTCATAAAGAAGAACAAGATCTCATTCTTAGAAGAAATGAGGCTTGATGCTTTTTTCATACTACACCTTAATGTGTCTTTTATGAGATTCATTAGCTATAACACTGCCACGCGAGGTTTCATCTAAACGAGTGAGATGTAAAAGATGCTCCTCCCCTACGGAAGTGGTAGGAAGAAGTTTGATAACTAGTTTCAATGATGAAATTTCACATTTGATTGGGAGCATAGCTTCGAGACTATATATCAACTGAAAGGGTGTAAATCCGGTAGCCGTCCTAACTGAGGTTCGGTATGGGAACAAAAAAGCATAAATGAGAAAATTCCATTTTGATTTGTGGACCCCTACCATGCGTTAAAGAATCGTCTTAAGAACTTTATTAATGGCATCAACCTTTCCATTAGTGTGAGGATAGTAGGGAGTAGAACTTTCATTTGAAATTCTGAGCTTAGCCATTAGTCCAGTCATCATATGATTTTGGAAATGTTTTCCATGATCCTTAACTATTGCTTGTGGAACACCAAGCTGTGTGATGACGTGGTTGAAAAATAAGTATGTAGTTGTTTTGGTAGTGTTGTTAAATGTAGGCATGTTCTCAACCCATTGAGTAAAGTAGTCAATAGCGACAACAATATAACCAAGTGGGTGAAGCACGGGTCTTATGGTCATATATCTTGCACACATGACACTTATGGACATTGAATATGCAGTCTTGAAATATGGTAGGCAAAAAGTAACCAACATTTAAAATTTTCTAGGTGGTAACATAACGAGATAAATTTCTGCCACATGCCCCTGAGTGGCCTTCATTTAAGACTTTCGCGGCCCCCTCAAGTGTGAGGCACTTTCATAAGATCGTATCAACACCATGATGGTAAAGGGTGTCACTCATAATGAAATCATTTTTGTCTTGGTAACGAATATGTCATTTCTCCGAGTGAGAGGTATTAAAATGAAAAGTGGGGTCTTGAGTGAGGAAATATCGATATCATGGGTGAGATGATGAGATTAGAAACGACTCATTGGGAATAGAATCTTGAGATGTATATTCTGAAATGATCAAGGTGTATCTTCATAAAAGTACCAGTGGCATGGTAATAGGGTCAAAACTGAAAATGACATAAACTGGGTAAACTTAGCATCAGATCGAAGTGCTCGTCATTCTCATTCCAATGGTGAAAACGAAACTCAAATTTGAGTCCATATGAAGAAATTAGAGAAAGTCAAAGTTTGAGTTTGACTTATCCAAGTGACACGCGAAGATGGCATAGTAAAAGTTCTAGCGAATGGGGAGGCGCCAAGTGGAAGGCTTCCATTGGGCCTGTTATAGACATATTTGGGCACTACAACCCCAATCACATATGTCCATAAACCAAGGGCTTCTGAGTCCCTAAAAGTGTTGTTTCATACCCTAAAGGAACAAGGTGATCTGATTACATCATCTCCCAGAAGTTCTCCACAGAAAAATTCTCAAAACTGGTCAAAACTAGACCATACAGACTGCTCAGTGAAGATGGTTCAATGCATCTCACCTGCTTAGTGCAAAAATTGCAATGCATACTGAAAATCCCTTTTGTAGGGTGTGATGGGCGAGAGTAGACAAATGGCAGAGACAGTTTGCAAGGTGGATGATCATGCAATCTTCTAGAAACTTCTCCTGTGACACTTGCCTCTCTGAATTCACCCAGGGATGAGTAAGAGATCATCAATCTCCAAGTGGAATCAAGGACTATGAGAGAGAGGACACTAATCAAAATCCCAAAAGCTGACCCACCCCCGTGCAATCATCTATATATGGATCCCTCATCCCAGAGATCCAGAGGCTAGAATCTTGTATCATGTAAGGAAGTGTTGTTGGTTTCCTAGTGGAATATCATACTGTTGGGTGATCTAAGCTTTTCATGAGGTGAAGAAGGGCTTTCATGCTCGGAGGATGACGTTGGGTTAGATCAATGGGTTGTAGTCCTCTCTTCTAATATCTATATCAATAAAGCTATTCAAGTTTCCCTCCACATTATTGTATGTTTGCTAATATATGCATGTGTGTGGTCAATATATATCTGGTCCTATATTGTTTATGATTGTAGATCTCTTCACTTTGAAGGTATTATGTTGCTTCGACTTTACAGGTACTCTTTGAAGTGGAGTGGTCAAGGGAGGAGCAGCAAAGATCCGTTAAAGAGGAGAAGGAACAAGCAGAGAACCAAGCGAAGGATTGAGGTTGGTATTCTTTGCTCCTCTCCTATCTACTTATGTTTGTTTCTAAGATAGCTACCCGTCTTAGTGGAACTAGCAGCTCTGCATAGACACTATATTTCCTGATAAAAAATGGCATCTCCGCTGGGGATCTAGTAGCTTGTTTTCTTGTCTATATTTGTTTGCTTTATAAACTTACAGACAGAGCCTAAAGTCAAGCCAGCTAGCCTTTGCACTGCATTTTCTATGCAAGTGCAAAGTAGATCAATGTTGCTTTAGTCTATCTCCGGGTTTTGTTTATAAACTGGACAATTGATTTGCAAACATCATAATTGCCCTGGTGGTGGCTCAGGTAACCTCATTAGATCAGCCCCTGTGATTTGCAATTACTGACAATCATTTTCTCGGCTTAAATCCGTGAACTGAGCAACAAACTGTGACCGAGAACCCAATTGAAGTCTCGTCCCTGGACCATCGCACCTTCTCCTCATAGATGCATTGCACCTCCCGTGTGCAGTAGGTGAGATGCATCACTCTTTCCCTGTGTTACAGGTGTGATGATCAGATAAGACCTCTTCTACTTCCAGATTTTTGTTTTTGTTCATTCTCTTCAGCTTTATTCAGGAGTTTTGCTATCTGTGATCAACATACCACTGTAGAAACTCCCTTCCTTTGCATGATTCAACCTCCATAGTACAAAGAACTGTAAATGTTTTTATGTATTGTTCGCCATTTACGGTTCTCCTTTACAAAGAAGTAGCGTAATCAAGCTATCGTCTTTTGATTTGGAATTGTCGCAAGTGTCGTTTTCAGTCAAAGAAAAGAATCTTATTGTTATTGATGATCGATTACACTGTTTTTTTTTTTGTAATCTGAGTATGACCTTTTCTATTAACAAAAATAATATTTACAGCAGCTTCAGGGTGGTCTCACCCCGCCCCGAAGGGAAACCGGGTCTCTTGACCATCCAAAATTTGTCACATCAAACCAAAAATAGGAATTAACCACCTTTTCAAACCATGTTTCATGTTCTGTTTCTATTTCTATATCCATACTATTACCTACATACTGCTTCCTACATGTAAAAACAACAAAAGATTTCATGCCTACATAAACACAAAAGCGAGGTAACTCCCAAAAACAACAACAACATGCCTTTGATCACTGCTTTTCAGGTTCAGCTTGCTGGCCTTTCTCCTTTTTCACCAGCACTCCACTTGCCACGAGCTGCTGCTGCAGGTCCTCCAGTCTTTTTTCTTGCAGGAGCATGGTGATGACTATGCCCTTCAATTCTTTCTTCACATTAGGGAGACTCTGAACCATCTCTGCCATCTCCATGGCTACCTGTTCTAAAGCTTTTGCCATAAGCCTCTTCATGACCCAATACAGATGGAGAGACTGTTTGTAGAGGGTCATTCTTCCTCTGGTATGGCCAGGATCAGGCATAGTGGCAACCCAGTCTTCCATTTCTTCTTCTGATTGAGCCTGTATAGCTTCTTCTTCCCAATGCTCCAGTATTCTCCTAATCTTGGGGTTTGAGTTCTCCCTATACTCCTGCTCAGCAATTCTTATTCGGTCTCCGATAGTTTGTCTTGTCCGCCTGGTATCATCTCCCGCCACGGGTTCAACTTTCGTCTCCTGGGGAGGGCTGCACTGATGCCCCCTCCAGCTTCTTCCCTCTGCCACGTCCTTTCGCTGGCGTCCACCTCGGCCCCTTCAGCTTCTTCCTCTGCCGCGCCAGCCTCCCCTGCCCCTGCCAACGAAGCGACCCAAGCCTTCGTCTGCGTCCTCGCTCTCCTCGCCCGGTAATCTTTTCCAGCGATTTCTCCAGGCCTCCTCTTCCTTGTTGCCCTGCTGCTCCTCATTTTCCTCTTCTGAAATCTCGACAAACTGAATATGCGGGTTCCCCTCGGCATCCACCTTCTGCTTGCCCTTCAAATCTGCAGGGAGTTTACGTTGGTCCTCATGCCCCCCGCTGTGCAACCATCTCCTCCCGCTCCCACTGCCTTCCCCTTCCATTATCCCCCTTCCGCTGCAGGTTGCTCCTCTCGCCTTCCTCACAGTGGCTTTCACAACACACCAGCACTCAGGGTAATTGCATGCAGGTTTTGAGCGATCCTCACAGCGAATAACCCCATGCTTTATTCTGGTCTTAACCCCCCTCTTCTCGTCGGTATCATTACCGAAGTAATGGCTGTAGATAATCCCAAGGCCCATCACATAATGATTCGACCTGCTCGCCGTCCTTCCGTCCCATCCGATGCTCAGAGCACCTGCACCACTGAACCCAGGATCTGCATTCCCCCTCTGCCGGCCGCTCCACTTGCCTGTATCACTCATGCCTTGATCATTCGCGGCTAATCCTTTGATCGTGCGCCGCCAGAACGTCAAAGATCTCCACGCCAGCTCATCCAGCCTGATCGGGCGGATGATCGATTACACTGTTACTCTTGTATTTGATTTGAATTAATAGTTTTTCAAGTGTCGAAAGTAGTTTTCAATTCAAAATCGTAAAGTTTCGTCATTATCTTCCTTTCATTTTTTTGAAAATAAAATCGTTAGTACTATCTCTTGAAACAATTCAAATTTGTACTTAGCATTCTTTTTGTCATTTACGCATTAAGAAAGCGAAAACAAATATATGCATGTGCATTTGCATTTAGACTGCTTGTTGGTTTGATTTAGGAGAGTGCATCTAGTGTGTGCTCTCTGCTCTATGTTGAAAGAATCTCATTTCTCTTTCCTTAGTAGCTAGGATTTTCATTGCAAAAAGAAGATTAAATGATTGTTTATCATCTCAGATTGCATTTTAGGAATTGTATATCTACATCACAGAGTGAACCTAAAAGGAAAACTTCTTAAGAAAGATCAACTGTAAAATAAATTCAATGAACATAAAAATGCTTTGGAACCTAACGCACAACATTTAGAAGTCTAGGCTAGAGACGTATTCAGGTGTCGTAAAGACTCGTAACTATCGCTTTCATTTTAGGTTAGGTGATTCCTCCTCTTTGAGATGACAAGTGCCAGTACGGACTTGTGCTCCCACGTAACGTTGAGTATATATTGGGAGACCACAATAGGCTATATCCTTTATCCCTAGGAAGCTATGTTTGCCGCCCTATCGATCGCAATGCACTGAACACATCATTCGGGAAGATTGACTGCCATACCATAAAAAGTATTCTGTAGTTTTGCGATTGGTTTGGTAATCCCTCTGTCTAGATTTCCAGAGTAGTCCCTTTCATTCCTTTTCAGACTCCTTAAAGGAAAAGGTCCATCTGAGCACTTGCCACTTCAGGCTCATTAAAAATCGAAGGCGACTAGAGTCATCTTTTGCTTTTTTCTTGACTCTTAAAAATTGAAAAAGCAAGTTGTGTCAAAGCGTCTAAAATTTGTTTTAATCAGAATAACGTCATTGTTCCCTTGTTGGTATTAGGTTGAAAAAATGGAGTCCGCCAACCAAGGATTTCCCCTTGGGGGAAATCCTAGTCCTTTCTCCTCTTAGGGAGATGTTGGTGCACCCCATATGGCCACATTGTCCCTCCCAGGATTGACAATCGGCTTGCCCATATGGTTCTTCTCGACCTTTTTCATTCAAACCACCACGGTTCTTGACCAATCAAGTTAGCAACTAGATGATACTAGAGTTACCCCCCAACCTTCTGCTTCACTTGTTTCTCCCTCCCCTCCTTCCTCTTCGCTTGGTAAAGCTTGTAAAGCTAAAGACCAAGTAACTGAAAAGAAGAAGAAAGGGAAGGAGAGGGAGAGGAAAAAGAAGGAGCCAAAGGCAAAAAGGGATAACTGTGCATCATCTAGTGAAAATCCACACACTGCACCATCCAAACCAAAATCTCCATGTGTCATTTTCAAAGGGGACCACTATCATCGAGATTGTCCTTAAATCCCTCGGATCTTAAGGGATCGGTCCCCTCATTTGCACAATCCGGTGTCATCAACCTCTGATGATCATGTTGAGAGTACACCGCCAACTAGTGAAAACGAAGTCTCTGGACAGAGAGGAAAATGTAAATTTCCTTGCAAACTGTGTGAAGGCAATCATGCCATCCACCATTGTCCCTTACTGGATGAAGCTAAAAGAGTCTTGGATAACCGTCCTGCTTCACCGCTACGGCTTCCTCCTGGGTACAAGAAACTCTTGCTGAGTCCACTGCTAGTTGAAAATTTGACTAACACAACTTTGTGGTTGGTTGAAGCATCTATCATTGAAGATAAGCCCTCTAAATCCACACCAGACGAAAGTCAAAAGGTTGAGGTGGCAGTCGACCCGGTCCTGTCTTCATAAGGTCCATCTTGAGATGATACAGTCACTGAAGAGAATGAGAATGACACTGTTGAAATTATTTTTGTAAACACAGACTCTGATGAACATGGGGGCAATCTACCAGTTCCTTTATCACAGGAAGGAAATTCGCGAGGGTCATATGCGACCGTTTATTCGGTCCCACCTCCGAGCAACCTAGTTGTTTCCTTCGATTGGGATCTACTAGGCAAACCCCGTTTATCATCTAATGTACCATTCCGAATCATTGTACAAGCTTATAGAATGGTCATGGACGGTACTATCATAGATGAAGGGGCTTCTGTGAGTATCCTTTCCTCAACTGCTTGGAAAGCACTTGGTTCACCATCGCTTCTGCCTGAGATGCGAAACCTAACAGGCTTCGATAAAGGAACTAGTCGACCATTAGGGATCCTTCTAAGTTTGGCTATAACTTTGAGAGGGAAAATCGTGTATCTGAACGTAATGGTAGTCCAAGGACATTTAGATTATAATCTACTCCTTGGGCATGAATATATTTATAGCATGGGAGCCATTGTCTCCTCCCTCTTTCGAGTAATGTGTTTTCCACATGAAGGTGGTCCAGCTCATAGACAAACTTTCATTCCCTAGCTCACACATAGCTAATAGTCAAATACCATCCCTAACTGGTCTTTTCATGCAAGGAATGTCTCATCAATCTCTAGTCCATCCACCTAAAGAACGCAAGTATTTCAGTGGCCATAACTGAAATGCATGCGGCATGCACCCTCGTCTACTTCGATAGGAAAACTTCAGGTATAGGGTAGGTTTCTGTGGAGGATATATGACTAGTCTGATACCCCCATCTAGTTAGGAAAATGGGATTAGACCAGAATAAGATGTCTTCGTCAGAAGGTAGGCCTTTCCCGACAGAGCAAATGTTTTGTATACAAATTGAAGGGTAACCTGGAAACTCTACTTCGCTATACCTGGGGTATGCAAACCTTTTTTTCATGCAAGTGAAAAGCGACCACTGTAACGCTAACCCCATAGTTTTGTTGACTTCAACCGCTTAGGTTAGGTGATTGGTCAGATCGACCGTTCACCTTTGCAGGGGCCAGATGGCACCAACAAAGTAAACGAAGAGTTTTCCTACCTAACCTCATTTGTTAATTAACCCCTAGGACAATAGTTGGTTGTTCCTAGCTTGCATGAGAAAGGGAGCGGAGCAAAGCTTTGAAAGGTGCAAGCTCCACAAAAATGGACTCTATCAATGAGACATCCTTATTATACGACTGGAATGAGTAGTTTTTATGCGAAGTTTAAGCTCATTAAAAATTAAACCTAAGCAATGAGCAAATGTTCCCACAGAGTTTAAGCTCATTAAAAAATAAACCAATATCCAGTAAATAACCATTACAAATGCATTATCATCAGATTTTTGAGCCCTGGTCGTGTTCTTACCATCACCTCCACTCTGTTTAGTCGATCATATGCCTCCATTTGATTGTTTACCCTTTTGAGGAACAACTGCGAAGAGTGATTCTATTAGCCATCCTTTTGACACTGCCATGATTGGAAAATTCCAAACGTTACATGGAATTAGCAGCTACTCGAAAATATCACTCGTTCCTCAAAAACGAGTCTCCTTTAATCTCTTTTCACCTGACTCATAAAATATGAAAAGATTGTTGAGGACTTTGCCTCTCCAGCTCGTTAAAGCTACCAGGAGTGCTATCCCTCCTCTATATTTTAATATTTTTGGACCTGAGGGATTATTACATGAAAATATCGAGCGCTTGTCTTGTTCGGCTCGTTAAAACTATCGAAAACAACCTTTCGTACTGTTTTATACTTTTTTAGACTTAAGGGATTATATGACGAAAAAGGATTACTGGAGTTTCCTTTCCGTCCCTTTTCAGACTCTCTAAAATTGAAAAAGGACTGAGTTGTCTTTGTCATTAAACTCGTTAAAACCAATAGCGACAAACTTGTCCATAGAGACAAGAATGAGTTTCACTGTCGCTAGGCTCGTTAAAACATAGCGATGGATTTGAAGCTTGATAAAAATAAAGAGGTACTGGTCAACAATGACTAGGGAAAATTGGGAAGAAAACTTGAAGAAACTTTATTCGTAGCGAGTCGCTCTTGAACATAACACTTTCACTCCATGTTTGAGTCAGGTTGGGTTATTCCGTTCACCGGTCACACTACCATTGGTCTATCGTACCAACCGATATGTTCAAGAGAAGTTGATAAGAGAATTCACCAACCCAGCCTATGTCTCACCCACTGCAATACCTTCACTCTTCATCCTTTCATGATCGCCACCCTCAACCCTGTATCATTAGACCGTTTTCACCTCCACAAAATCATTTGCTCTGTTCTGTGTCATAGATGTGGGATTCATTAAGGCCCTCCTACGACGGGTCACTTCTTGTTGACGACAACTCATTATCCAAGAAGTCGACCTTGGAACAACCCTTTCAGTACTTTGAAGCTTGCATGCCTCAATGGCAAGTTTCTCACTTCCGGCGACAGGTTTACATCAATGGCCTTTGACCGAAAGATTTTGCGTGGTGTTCGATGCCAAGTCCCATTCTCACACCACATGAATAGTACTATAGTACCTTGAGGGTCATCATCATTATTGGTGATTCCTCTCACACCTGTTAACAATGTACATCATTGGCTGGTAATTAGGCAATGTCTTTCCATGTTCGATTCTAGAACATTTTTCACATGGATCGACTTGTACTTCGGGCAAATATTAGACGAGTTTGAAGACCCTGGATCTATTTTCATCCATCCAGGCTGTGATATATTTAGAAAAATAAAGACATCAAATGTACATCGTTGCTACACAGATGATCATCCGAATCAAAGGATGATGGCTCTATCAATATCATCAGTCTACCACACAGATGGTTGTCTGTCCTATGTACATGAAAATGAATTTATAAAGTTGAGCATGGGAATACCCACCTCAGCTAGGTCATGAAAATGTTATGAAGTTAATGTATTGTATTGTATCTTATTACAGGTCGCCTTCCAGTTCGAAAGACCTCGGATCCTCATGATAAAGCATTTCACCTGACATCAAAGATCTACGACCTCATGCTTTAAGGGGCAACTGTTATAGACATATTTTGGCACTGCAACCCCAATCACATATGTCCATAAACCAAGGGCTTCTGAGTCCCTAAAAGTGTTGTTTCATACCCTAAAGGAACAAGGTCAGATGATTACATCATCTCCTAGAAGTTCTTCACAGAAAACTGCTCAGAACTGGTCAAAATTGGACCATACGGACTGCTTAGTGCAGAGGGTGCGATGCATCTCACCTGCTCAGTGCAAAAAGTGCGATGCATACTCAAAAGCCCTTCTATACGGTGCGATGGGCGAGAGTAGACAAATGGCAGAGACATTTTGCAAGGTGTATGATCGTGGAATCTTCCAGAAACTTCTCCTCTGACACTTGCCTCTCTCAATTCGCCTAGGTATGAGTAAGAGATCATCAATCTCCAAGTGGAATCAAGGACTATCAGAGAGAGGACACTAATCAAAATCCGAGAAGCTGACTCACCCCCTTGCAATCATCTATATATGGATCCCTCATCCCAGAGATCCAGAGGCTGGAATCTTTTATCATGTAAGGAAGTGTTGTTGGTTTCCTCGTGGAATATCATAGTGTTGGGTGGTCTAAGCTTTCATGAGGTGAAGAATGGATTTCATGCTGGGAGGATGACACTGGGTCAGATCAATGGGTTGTGATCCTCTCTTCTAATCTCTATATCAATAAAGCTATTCAATTTTTCCTCCACATTCTTGTATGTTTGCTAATATATGCATGTGTGTGGTCAATATATATCTGGTCCTATATTGTTTACGATTGTAGATATCTGCACTTTCAAGGTATTATGCACCTTTGACTTTACAGGTACTCTTTGAAGTGGAGTGGTCAAGTGAGGAGCGGCAAAGATCCGTCAAAGAGGAGAAGGAACAAGCAGAGAACCAAGTGAAAGATTGAGGTTGGTATTCTTAGCTCCTCTCCTATCTACTTCTTGTAAAGGGAAACAAAAGTAACTTTAATCTGTTTGTTTCTAAGATAGCTACCCGTCTTAGTGGGACTAGGAGCTCTGCATAGACACTAGATTTCCCGATGACAGGGCCCTGCATATTGCATATCGGGAATAAAAGCAAAGGCGCGGGTCAAGAATCAGCCCCTAGGAGTGCTGATTTGCGATATCGCATATCGCAAATTGGAGGTGGACATGTATTAAAGAATCCGCCCCAGTGTAGATAGGCTGCGATGTGATCGCAATCGTATATCACAAGAGGATCAGAATCAGCCCCTGAAAAAATCCCGATTGTGATGTGATTTATCGCATATCGCAATTGCCGAAAGTGGTTGGCGTTTGCGATACGGTTCCAGTTGAAAGTGTCGATTGCGATTTGAAATCGTCACCGGATACGATATTTTATTATGTTATATTATATATTCTCGTAGGGTCTGCGATGATCGTAGTGTACGGGTTTTCCTCCAAAGCTGATTGTAGCTTGCGATGCCGCCAGACGCAATATATTATACATTGCATTATTTAAACTCACAGGTCTATGTATTGCATAAGTGCTTGTTGTATTGGCTTTGGATTGTCTGCCGATAGTTAAAAGCGTCGATAGACATACCACTAGCCTTATGCGCAGTTAATGGGTTTTTCTATGTGTAAGCAAGACTTCACCATTATTATAAGGTTGTTTCCATATATCCCTCTGTCTCGATTTTACCCACGTAACATGGTTATTATGTTAAAACTACCCAGGTTTTGAGGGATATCACCATGCTTATATATATATCTATATATATATATATTTATATAGATATATATATATATATATATATATATATATATATATATATATATATATATATATAATTATTATATATATATATATATAATATATATATATATATTATATATATATATATATATATATAATAGATTATATATATATATCTATATATATATATATATATCTATATATATATATATATATATATAATATCTATATATATATATTATATATATATATATTAATATTATATATATATATATATATATATATATTATTATATATAATTTTTGTGTGAGAAAAGAAAGGGGGAGTTAGCAGGAATAGTTCATAAGAACATGCACAGAGTAGACCCTGACTGTGGTAGCAGGCCAAACCTCGCCTTGAGTAGTACGGAGGTTCCGAGAGGTTGCAGAAGGCCCAATTATCCAAATTGGGAGTTTGGATAGGTGTTTTTGAACTATTTTTTGCCAGGAGTTCAATGGTACTGTCTATTTCTGAAGTTGGGCTCTCCATTCTTTGCCCATCTTTCAACTTGGAGGTATAAGGGTTGTAATTTCTTGTTGCTTGTACTTTTATCTCCTTTATGCCACTAATTGAATGAAGGCCTCCCCACTATTGAGAAGGGCTTGAAGACATAGTCCAAATTGGATGAACTCCATAATCAAATCATTGTGTCATGGTTTTTATGCTCTTCTGATTGTTTCTACATTGTTTATGTGTTTTTAAGTTCCATGGTTAATTAGCTCTATTATATGTAATTACGATGCATCTGTAAGTAAAAGATATTGGGTCATGAAAGATGGGAAGGGAGATCACACATTAGGTCAGCAAAAAGGAGGGATTTCTTTGACTTGGGTTTGATGAATTCAAGGACAAATTCTTGTAAGATGATAATCCATTTCGACTACTTTTCCCCCAAAAATTGACGTGACAAAATGTATGTCTAAGGGTTGAAATCCAAAAGAACCTTAGTTTTCTGAAGCAAGATGTAATGGTGAAAAATTTGGATGGCTTGAACGACCACCAAAGAAAACTTTTCTACATGGGAATATCAAATTTCGATATCGTGAGGGGGATGTAGAAGAGAGGCCCGAACTAATACATCTTTCAGAGCATCGAATGCTTTCTAAGCTACGTCATCCCAATTGAAGGGAATCCCTTTTTTTAGCAAGTGAGGTGAATCCTCTGCTCAGATCATCATAATTATGGATGAGTCTTCATAGGAAGTTAGCTTTCCATTGAAGTCGTTGAAGTTGGACAAGTGAAGAAGGTGCAAGAAAATCAACAATTGCCTGTACTTTCAATGGATCGATATGAATTCCTTGTTTTGATATGAAAAAACCTAGAATTTGATCAAAACTCACACAAAACACACATTTTTGTGGGTTAAGTCAAATATTATAATGTCTACAATGGAGGAAAAGAGTTAGAAGCTGCATCGATTGATCAATTTTATGTTTGGAGTGAGCACAAAGGTCATCAAAATATGGTTTAATGATGTGTTTGATATCATGAAAAGTGTAATCCATGACACGTTGAAATGTGGCCCCAACATTCTTTAAACCAAATGACAGTTTCCTATAGATGAAAGTTCCCCAAGGACAAATAAAAGAAGTCTTAGGTTGGTCCGCAAAGAGAATGTTGATTTGATTATAGCCCGAAAATCCATCCATAAATGAATAAATTTCGTAGCCACTGCAATCACCAATAATTTGGTTAATAAATGGGGTGGGATAATTTCCCTTCGGACACGCACGATTCACATCCCGATAATAAAAGAAAACTCAAATGGTGCCATGTTTCTTCATGACATGAAGTATGTTCGACACCCAATCAATTAAATGAATGGTGTATATGAAACCAACTCGAAGAAGCTTTTCAACTTTATCCTTAGTACTAGTCATCGTCTTGGGATGGACTAGATGGAGGCACTACAAGACTAGTTTAGCATTAGGATACATATTAATTTATATTGGGGTCGATGTCTCACATCTCCTCATAGGTGCAGGGAAAGTCATCTCAGAACTCACAAAAAAGGTCTCAACAAATCTTCACCTTGGATGGAGAACAAGAATCTCCAATGTGTACATTTTCAAGAAACACCTAGCTTAATGGATATATCTAGAGGTATTGACACTTCGATATTTGAATGGTTATTTTCCGAATCGACGTCATGAACAAACACAAAATTCATAAAGTATCAAAATAATTGGGCGGGTATATGTCACTGAGACTATCCTGAATGGAATCAGGTAAGGAGGAACGATGGTGATGTTCGTCCCACGGCACATCGTCTGACATCATATTCCAGTGATCTTTCTACCCAATTAAGTGAATCAAAGGAAGAAACTGCACAAGTTAAATAAATGACCTCGTAATCTAGCTCAATGGGGCTTAACAGCGTTTGATTGCCAAAATTTTGGATGTCATTTTCATTTGGTACAATCCCTGGATCAGCCAGGATAGTAGAAGATGATATCATGTTGATATATGCTACCAAAGATGAGTTGTCGGGAAGGAGAGGAGGAGTGTTACCAGGAAATCTAGTGTCCATTCAGAGCTGCTAGTTCCACTAAGATGGGTAGCTATCTTAGAAACAAACAAACTAAAGTTAATTTCGTTTTCTTTTATGAAAAGTAGATGAGATAGAAGCAGAGAGTACCAACCTCAGTCTTTCACTTGGATCCTTGCTTGTTTCCTCTCCCATTTGACAGATCTTTGCCACTCCTCCCTTGCTTACCCCACTTCAAAAAGAGCACCTATAAATTCAAAGAAGAATAATACCATCAAAGCACCGAGATCTACAATCATAAACAATATAGGACCAAATATATATTGACCACACAAATGCATATATCAACTCAGACATATAAGAATGTGGAGGAAAACTCAAATAGCTTTATTGATAGAAAGAATAGAAGAGAGGATTACAACCCATTGATCTAACCCAACATCATCCTCCTAGCATGAAAGCCCTTCCTCACCTCATGAAAAGCTTAGATAACCCAAAACTAAGATGTTCCACAAAGAAACCAACAACACTTCCTTACAAAATACAAGATTCTAGCCTCTGGATCTCTGGGATGAGGGATCCATATATAGATATTTGCAGGAGGGTGAGTGAGCTTATGGGATTGTGATTAGTGTCATTTCTCTGATAGTTCTCAATTCCACTTGGAGATTTCATGATCTCTTACTCATCCCTGGGCGAATTCAGAGAGGCAAGTGTCACGGGAGAAGTTTTTGGAAGATTCCATGATCATCCACCTTGCAAACTGTCTCTGCTATTTGTCTACTCTCTCTCATCGTACCCTATAGAATGGATTTGTAGTATGCATAACACTTTTTGCATGTGACAGGTGAGACGCATTGCACCCTTAACACTGAGCAGTCTGTATGGTCCAGTTTTGACCAGTTCTGAGCAGTTTTTCGTGGAGAACTTTTGGGAGATGATGTAATTAGCTGACCTTGCTCCTTTAGGGTATGAAGCAACACTTTTAGGGACTTAGAGGCCCTTGGTTTATGGACATATGTGATTGGGGTTGCAGTGCCCAAATATGTATATAACAGTTGTCCCCTAAAGCATGAGGTCGTAAATCTTTTTGATGTCGAGTGAAATGCTTTATCATGAGGATTCGATGTTTTTTCAAACTGGAAGGCGACTTGTAATAATATACAATAAAATACATTATCTTCATAATATTTTCATGATCTAGCTGAGGCGGGCATTCCCATGCTCAACTTTATAAATTCATTCTCATGTACATAGGATAGACAACCGTCTATGTGGCAGACTGACGATTCTGGTAGAGCCATCATCCTTTGGCTTGGATGATTATCTGTGCAGCAATGATGTACATTTGATGTCTTTATTTTCCTGAATATATTGCAGCCTAGATGGATGAAACTAGATCCGGGTTCTTCAAACTCGTTCAATCTTCACCCAAAGTACAAGTCGATCCATGTGAAAAGATGTTCTAGAGTCGAACATGGAAAGACATCGCCTGATTACCAGCCAATGATGTAAGTTGTTAACAGGCGTGAGAGGAATCATCGATAATGATGATGACCCTCAAGGTATGATAGTACAATTCACGTTGTGTGAAAAAGGGACTTGTCGTCGAACACCACGCAAATATTTCGGTCGAAGGCCATTGATGTAAACCTATCGCCAGAAGTGAGAAACTTGCCATTGAGGCATGCAAGCTTCAAAGTACTAAAAGGGTTGTTCCTAGGTCGACTTCTTGGATAATGAGCTAATGCTGACAAGAAGTGACCCATCATAGGAGGGCATTAACGAATCCCACATTGATGACACAAAACGGAGCAAATTATTTTGTGGAGGTGAAAACAATCTGATGATACAAGGTTCAGGGTGGCGGTCATGAAAGAATGAAGCATGAAGGTATTGCAAAAAATGAGACACAACCTGGGTTGGTGAATTCTCTAAGCGACTTCTCTTAAACATATTGGCAACAATGAAATGGATTGGTAGCGTTAACCCCAAACATGGATGATACGGTGAACCAATGGTAATATGACCGATGAATGGAATAACCCATCCCAACTCAATCATGGTGATGGAGTGAATATGTCATGTTAAAGAGTGACTTGCTACCAATAAAGTTTCTTCAAGTTTTCTTCCCAATTTTTCCCCAGTCATCGCTGACCAGTACGTCTTTATTTTTGTCAAGCTGGAGGAGGATAACATATGCTTGTTCTATAATTTTCCCTTCGGGAAAACCCGTCACTATGTTTTAACGAGCCTAGCGACACTGAAACTCGTTCTTTTCTGCATGGACAAGTTGATCACTATTGGTTTTAATGAGTTTAACGAAAAAGATAACTTGGTCCTTTTTCAATTTTAGAGAGTCTGAAAAGGGATGGAAAGGAAACTCCAACAATACTTTTTCGTCATGTAATCCCTTAAGTCCAAAAAAGTATAAAATAATACGGAAGGGATGAATTTTCGATAGTTTTAACGAGACGAACAAGACAAGCGCTTGATCTTTTTGTGTAATGATCCCTCAGGTCCAAAAAGAGGGATAGCACTTCCGATAGCTTTAACGAGCTGGAGAGGCCAATTGCTTGACAATCTTTTCAAATTTTACGAGTCAGATGAAAAGAGCTTAAAGGAGACTCATTTTTTGAGGAATGAGTGATATTTTTGGGTAGCAGCTCGTTCTAGGTAAGGGTTGGAACTTTTTGATCACTGCAGTGTAAAGAACATGGCTAACAGAATCACTCATCGCAGTTGTTCCTCAAAATTGGTAACCAATCAAATGGAGGCGTATGATCGGCTAAAACAGAGTGGAGGTGATGGTAAGAACATGACCAAGGCTCAAAAGATAATGATAATGTGTTCACAATGGTTATTTACCAGAGGTTGGTTTGTTTTTTAATGAGCTTAAACTCTGATGGAACATATGCTCATTGCCTAGTTTTAATTTTTAACCAGCTTGAACTTTGCATAAAACTGCTCATGCCAGTCGTATAATAAGGATGTCTCATCGATTGGCTCATTTTTTAGGGAGATTGGAGCATTCAAAAATTTGCTCCATTGCCTTTCGCATGCAAGCTAGGAATGACCAACTACTGTCCTAGGGGTTAATTAACAACTAGGGTTAGGTAGGAAAAATCTTCCTTTACTTTTTCGGTGCCATTTGGCCCCTGCAAAGGTGAACGGTCGATCCGATCAATCATCTAACCTAAGCAGTTGAAGTTAGCAAAACTATGGGTTTAACGTTACACTGGTCACTTTTCACTTGCATACAAAAGGTTTGCATGCCCCCAGGTATAATGAAGTAGAGTTTCCAGGTTACCCTTCAATTTGCAGACAAAACACTTGCTCTGTCGGGAAAGCCATACCTTTTGACGGACAAAGTAGAGTTTCCAGGTTACCCTTCAATTTGCAGACAAAACACTTGCTCTGTTGGGAAAGGTGTACCTTCTAATGAAGGTATCTTATTCCATTCTAATCCCATTTTCCTAAATGGATAGGTGTGTCAGACTAGTCATATTCCTACGCGGAAACCCACCTTATAACTGGGGTTTTCCTGCCAAAGAAGACCAAGGCACATGACCCCTCGATTTCAGTCACAATCACCGAATCACTCGTGCTCATCAGGTGGACAGACTGGAGATTGATGAGAAATTCCTTGTGCAAAAAGACCAGTTAGGGACGACATTTAACTATTAGCTATGTGTGAGCTAGGGAATGAAAGCTGGTCTACGAGCTGGACCACTCTGCCTTCATGCGGAAAACACATCACTCGAAAGAGTGAGGAGACAATGGCTCCCATGCTATAAATGTAGTCACGCCCAAGGAGTTTCCTTGTACTGAAACTGAAAACGTGGTAGAATATTGTCTTCCAAATTAATCTCTCTTTCTAATCAGTACTTTACATCCATTGTACATAGATATCATCATTTATCTCTAGACCCAGACATTTCAGACAAAACTGAGTCGAACTAATCGTCATCACATCTAGTATCAATCCAAGCAACACAATATTGTCTGTGATACACTATATTGTCATGGTGCCAATTACATTTTCTGATGATGTTTAACTCATGCAGAAGCTCGAAAGGTATTAAATGACTACCATTCTATAGGTTATGGTGGTCATATGTCAGGGTTTTCCACTTCTCAAGAGATCCTTCATATAGGGTATTTCTGGCCTTCTATGTTTAAATATTGTATAATTGTTGTCCAGAAATGCCCTAATTGTCAAATTTATGATGAAAAAATGCGTAGACATCTATCTCCTCTTAACCAAATCATTGTTGTCGATCCTTTCACTAAATGGGGCAATGAATTTCTTACATATAACCCTCACTCAGCCGAGGGGCATGGGTATATTATCCTTGTGGTAGATTATTTTAAAAAATGGGCTAAGGTGATGCCTACATACCAGGTTGACGATGAAACAACATCCATTTTCATGTTCAATCATGTAATTTCACATTTCGGAGTACCAAAACCTATTATCACGTACCATGGTAGCCATTTTTGAAACTATATGATGACCAATCTTATCACGAAGCTAGGTTTGCATCATGATAGTTCTATGCCTTATTGCCCGTAGGAAAATGGCCAAGAGGATTTTGTTAACAAATTTTTAACCACCATGATTAAACAAATTATCAGGACTCATAAATGAGAATGACACCTAATGCTTTATCCAACCTTGTGGGCATATCGTACAATAACAAAAACTTCAACTCGTTTTACTCCTTTCCTTATTTTCTTTGACATGTAATTAGTTCTATTGATTTAATGTGAGATACCGTCTTTGAAATTGGTAAATGAATTATTACCAACTACTTCAGCTAAAGAGGAATGCCTTTTGTACTTAGCAAGTCTCAATGAGAAGCATCGTGATGTTACATTAGCTAGCAAGACCCAAAATAAATGAGTTAAAGCACATTATGATCATAATGTCAAGCCCCATTCATATGAAGAGGGTGATTTAGTCTTGGTCTATGATTAATAGCATGATAAGTTAGGTGCAGGTAAATTTGAGCCTATGTGGCATGACACTTATATTGTAAAACATGCACTAGAAAAAGGGGCTTATGAACTAGTGGATTATGATAGAATTCGTTTGGGAAAGCCCATAAATGGTCTTTACCTAAAGAAATATTATTCTTAGATTGTTTGGTGAAACATTTGTATATGACTCTACCATAATTTACATGTGACAATTTTTAGTAGTTTTGCGATTTTGTATTACTTCTCCTGCTCATCTTGTGTTACACTTGATTTGCAGATGTCAACATTCCCTCATACTTACATTGGCTTCGCTTATGGTGCTATTTGTAGTACTTAGAATTTGTCCCTCAATCATCTATTCGCCCACACATAAGTTAGTTTCTATTCATGAGATATGCCTTGGTCAAACAACGAATAATATTGCAAAATATAGCATAGTGATTAAGATAGTATCTAATTGCATTGCATTTGGCATTCTACTATTGATCATTAGGTTAGATTTGCAAATCGTGGTATTACATTTTAATGGTGTTTATTCAGTCAGAAGTGCTTCCATCTTAAGGATGCTTTTACCGGTTCTTCTCTTAGAACAAGAATTTGATTATATTGAGTATCAACATATTCCAAGACATTTAAATAAATTAACAGATGCATTAGCTAAGTATGTGTTATATTAGCACTTGTAAAACATTTTTAAAGAAATAAATGAAATATTCATTCACATATTATACAAGATAATTAGAAATAGAAGTAGTAGGTTTTTCATTAGATAAAAGTCTATAAATCACTATGGCTTTTATAATAAATTTCATCTAATGACATCATGCCCTATGGCCTTTATTTTCCTAACATCTCATTACATTGTCAAAAATAGAAAAATATAGCCTCACACTAGTTACTACGCATGATGATGATCAAGTTAGGATACAATAGCACGTGATACTCATCGTATCAAACATCCAATAAGACCAAGAACTCTTGTAGTATGCCTCTCATAGCGGAGAGGAAAATCATCTATATCGGCATCTAGAATGTCGAGAGTCAACCTCTCAAGGTTGTGCTTTATCTCTTTGAGTGCCTATGTCGCATCGAGGTTCTGTACTATGAGAGATAATGGTTGATCACCACATCGATCATATCTACGTAATCCATCTAGTCTCACTCGGGCCACATCTGCATGATCATTTTGGATAATTAGTTGGATGCCAAAAATAACAAAAAAATGAAAATATTAAAATCAACCAAAATGTGAAGTTTTACTTATAGCACCCCACTGTATCCTAGGAGGCAGTGGCATGTCTAGATCTCCTGTGCAATCTATCCCTACATATAGAAAGTCCTCAATCATGATGATATGGCTTTCCAACCACTTGAAGAAGTCGGGAGTAAATGTGATTGTTGGTCCTTCATGATCCATATCTCTTCAACTACAGGAAGTAACCAAGATATTTTACTTCTATGATGTTAGTGGAATTTCATATGAAAGAGTATTGAACAACCACATGTGCATGCTTTAAATAACATAAAACATAACAACAACCATAAAATCATGAACCAAAACACATTGATGATGGAGTTCACCTAGTGTGAGCTACGTCTTCGGGCTTGGTGTCAAGCTAGTGGAGGTCGTTTCATTAATTGTTTCTAATGATGATGATGTACATGGCATGTTCTTTATCATCACAAGGAATAATACCCTCAATAAGAGTGGCATGTCTCTTCACGAGATGTTCTCCCTACAAGAACTCTCACTCAAAATGGGTCTTCCTTGAGCATGGTAACCTAATACATTCTCACAATAATGTGGCAACAAGTATCCCTCAATATAGTGTTACATAAGGATCTCAACAATAAGACATCATCTCAGAAAAAAAAAAGGACGCATAATGTAACTCCATCATATACGTCCACTTTCAAATATGGCTGAAAAATGCAAAGCTTAGCTGCTTAAATGGATTGCACCAATAAATTCTTGGTGATGAGTGGTGTAAAATCGACTGTAAACATATCCAACTTTGACACTGTCACAATATGGGCCCCGAGGAATCTTTTATATTCCCCAGAAGATTCCTTTTTGGAGATGCTTAGCAAATCCGCTGCTTGGATTAAGATTCTGACTACACAGTTAGACTCCTTGCGAGAAAACATGCAAACATGACTATCCACATGTCCAATTCTGTCACTGGCACCTCTAGCCCTCCAATGAATCTTTTTGGCATCTAAATGGAATCCTCGTTCATGGTTCCAATGTAGCTTTTGGGGAAGGTCCGCCCCTCGTTATGGTTCCATGGGTTGCTGGTTTCACCATCAGGTTCCACTCAACTCCAACACTCCTCCTGGTTCCACTGTAATTTGTCTATCACTCAGTTCCACCACCTCCACTCCCCGATCGAATAACATGAATCAGTTCTTAAAGGATATGTCAGGAAAAATTTACAAAGCAGTGTCACTTGTTGTAACGGTGGAGCGTTATATTGGGTGGGCAGAGGTCACAAGGCCAAATCGCCACCCCGCTATTGCAAAATTTTGTTGACCGTTAGAGTTTACTTAACCATGATTTTTAATTTTTAAGTATCTTGGTTGTGATAATATATATTTTTGAGTATGGGCACCTCAGAGGAGGGATGGTTGGACTCTCGGGGCAGGTTCAAGGCTCGCTTCCCACGAATATGTGACAAGTGTATGGTGGGTGCCATGTCCACGGGCGGGCGGCCTGCCCGGTATAACATATGATATATATATTTGAATCAACTTGGGGTTCGACAAGGGTGGCGACCCGTCGACCCATTCTAGGTTTTGCAATATTTTAATATATTATGGTTGGGGTGGGCGGGCTTGGTAGGCCCGACCTGCCCCTTTTATAATTTTTTTTTATTTTAAATATAACAAATATTGGCCCTTTTAACTTTTCCGAAAATAACGGGCATTAGACAAATTAACCATTCGACAATTTCACCCAACCAATGGCCATATTCTTTGCACCAGGTCTCGACTAGTTTGTTTCCTCCTTAAGCCTCCCACTTGGCCCATTTTGACATGATTTTTTTACCAGCTCTATCTTCTTCATACAAACTCGGATTATAGTGTCATTCGAATGGTTGGAATCGGGGCCATGAGCACTTCGATATGGTCCTAGTTCAAGAGAAATTTGACCACTTTGAATTTTGAGCTATTATAAGCCTTCTTTGACCTCTCAGTGTGTCTTCAACCACCTAGATCACTTCACCACCTCCATGGTGTGCCATAAGTTTACTCCATTTTAGCATGTAAGGGTCATGAGGCCCTCCTCTCTCTATAGATACCTATGGAGCTAGAAGAGGAATCTACTTCAAAGTACATGAAATAACGAAGACACCATACCTAAAGTTTTTGAGTTTGCTCATTCTGACCCTGGTTAGTTTCCCCTTCAAGTTGGAAACTTCAACCTCGTATCTATTAAATATGATACCATGGAAACAATCCATAGCGGTTTGCATCTAAGCTTTAGTGAGAAAATGTAAAGTTGCACAACCACACAACTGTATAACAGTAAACGTAATGGATTTCAAAGGAATATGAGCTATGGTCTTGATATCGGTCTGACCATCTTTGAGAAAGGCCGTATTAGTACAATATTGGACCAAATAGATAGCATTGGTCTCACCTCCAGACCTATGGACATACAAGTTGACATCCTCGCCAAGGCGTGGAAGTCCGCTCAAGAAGTAAATGTCATGAGCATCAATGACAAGTCTGTGGTCTCTAACTATCACACATTCTTCCTGAATGTTCCACTTTCCGACCATCCATTCAAGCAAGTCTAATTGGATCCTCATGCCTGGAGTGGTGAAAATCTTGTATAACCCACAATTTTTCATGGTTTTTATGGTTGTTGGGTCATTGAGAGCAAGTATATCTTGTTCTTCATGCTCACACTCTCTCCATTCAATTTTTATGGTCCAAAAGGTTTCAATTAAACATTAAAATTCATTCTAATCAAGTATGGAGATATTTAGCAAAATATTTCAGGTGTTTTCATTTATTTTTTCTTTCCTTCAATGCTATGGGCAACCAACTTTGATAGGCAATGTGCATGTGCACAACTTATTTCCTTCAAATTGCACACATAGCATTAAAATTAATGTCGATGTGTGTAGGTCTGATAAAGGGTACCTACGCACATCGAGTGCTGAAAAATATTAAAAACCCTCCCAAAAAAACCAAAAATCCGCATTGAAAAGATAAAAAAATGACAGGAAAATGAAGAGCTCGAATAGACCAATCACCTTGAGAAGGTTGCTCGCGAGTTCATCCAATGGTTTGCCTCGAATCAACTTCAGAATTTTCTAGTAAAAATAACTTTTATCTCTCTCAAAAGGGTAAAAATGAAAATGGTGAAAACTTTTTACTTTTTGGACTTTTTATAAGTTTTTAGGGCTCATTAAATATTATTTCATGCCTATTAACTTTTTAAAGTGTGATTTTATAAATGTTCTTTTTTTTAGCAAAGATAATTATTTTGGGTCTATGTGTGTAGGTTACAAGATAATTATGGAAACATATAATTTTGGTACTAAGTATATTTTATCACTTTTTAAAACTCATTAAAACTTGTGAAAAAAGCGAAACCATGGAGTTCTCTTTACACCCTTTTCAGACTCATTAAAAACGAAGCAATCGTTGAGTACTTGATTGTTCAAAATCATAAAAGTAATTGAACAACCATCATTTTAGTATAAGTTTACCCTTTCTATGGACTCAACAAGACTATTTACGAAAAAGGTATACATTGACCAATCATGGTCAATAGAGTTCTCTCGTGCATTATTTTATCCTTTTTCAAGCTTGAAAGACTAAACCTATGAAAAATAACACTTTGGAGTTTACTTACATTTTTCTTCTCACTCCCTAACATTGAAAAACAGAGAGCTTGAATTTCTCTCAGCTTGTTAAAATTTTATGGTAAAAGAGTTGAACGAGTTTTCTTTTCGTGTATTTTCAAACCCTTTAAAATGAAAATGACATCAAGTTATTCCTTTACTAGACTCGTAAAAATTAAACAGTATAAGACTCGTTAAGCATGACGAGATCAAATCACTCCTTCTTAGGGCTCGTTAAAGATACTTTGGAGGAATCATCCAAAGGATGAGCTTACACGACAAGAATATGTTATCCTCTTCAAGCTTGTAAAGAATAAAGAGCTACTTTCGAGCAATGGTGGGGAAAAAGTGAGGAATAATCTCTGTTTTCATTTGTAAAAGGTAGTATGTTGCTCTTGAACATGACACTCCATCACTTTCTTGTGTGGTTTGGGAAATCCATTTATTACTTAGTTGACCATACCTCATTTGAATGTCTTTAGTTGGTTTTGGTTTTATCTTTTAGTCAAATGTTGCAAGTCATAATGTTGTGTCTCTGATATGTTCAATAAAAGTTCAACCTCAGTCAAAATTACTTTGCGAGTCCTCGGCTCGAGTTAAATCGACCATCCCTAAGTCAATCCTAGATCACTATAAACTATTGTTCTTCAAAACATGACATGAATTTCGTGTTGTAGGCCCTCTTGCGATAGATCCATTCCTATTGACTTTAGCTCATTATCTAGGAAGTTCATTTAGAAACATTGAGTACATTGAGTCCTGCATGCCTTAATGGTAGGTTTCTTGCCTTCGACAACATATTCTCATCATTAGCCTTTGATTGAATGATTTTATGAGTGTTCAACATCAAAATATCTATTCACACTTCATAGATTTTACTCGAAGTACCTTTAGAGCCATTGTCATTATTGGTGGTTTCTATCACACTTGTCAATGGCTCACATCATTGACTAGTAATCAAGTGGTTTCTACCATTTTCAACTTTAAGACATTCACTCACATGGCTATATTCGTAATACAGAGTGAGAGGTGGAGATCAAGACCATTGATATAGTTTCATCCATAAACGATGCATGGAGTTATTAAATATTCATGATCGTAAACATAGGTTCATTGATGGTTGTGTCCATACTATGTCGTCTACTGACATGGATCTTTAGATGTATTTTCATATTGTGCTATTGAGGCATTTAGGTTTTGAGTATGGGAATTCCTACCTCAACGATGATATTATATATTACATTTTAAAATTTGTTTGATTCTTTTCAAGTCTCTTACTATAGTGTCCAACACAAACCTTCGCATGATAAAGAACTTCAATCATAAAAATATTTCTTCTCACTTTGCACTTTAGGGGGCAATCTATTACACGTCATTTTATCACATTAGGAAAATGACCATCAGTTTGTATCTTTCGTTGTCGTGAAATGTGTCCCAAGAACATTCTCGTGCAATGTTAGAATCTAAATCATTCTAGAGAATGTGGTATTTTTTGATATTATGGTAAAAAACCCTTATTTTGACTACATTTGTAGTTTCCTAGTTGATTCTTACACATACATAGGGAAGACCATTATTTTCTATGCATAAGTACGTATTGTCTTCTACTATGACCTCTGAACATGACTTAAAGTAAGTAAAAGTAAAAAATAAAGTCTAGAAGCATTGTTGGTAGAATCTATCCCAACCATAAATCTTCGAATGACTTCCTATTGAGTGTTGATCCCTCCCATCATGGAGTAACTCCACTTCCTCTGTGGAACCTCTATCCCTCTAATAGTGGATCTCATCCCTTGGATTGAGGGAGGATTTTTGGAAGTAGGTTTATGTTGATGAGATTAGGTTTGAAGGATTTTCTTGTATGGGAGAGGGTTGGAGATTGCAGAAAGGTCTTGCTACATCAAGGCTACATGGTTTTGAGGCTTTTCTCAAGTTTTATGAATATAAGCAATTATACTTTCTGAGTTACATCTTGAGTGATTTAATTTGTAGGACTCCTTTGTCACCTACATGATTTTTGGTTGCATAATTGATGATTTAACACATATAATTGGTTAATTAATTCATATACCTCTTTGATTAAATGTTGTATACTTTGATCTCTTGTTTGTCTCTATATTTGCAAATCTCTTTCACGACATTGCAGAGAAGCTCTTGATAGTGACAAGAGGGCATTTAGAGAATCAAAGAGTGAGGGATCAAGATATTTGAGGGACTTCATCAATGAGACTCTCTCGGCAAAAATATGCAAGGTCAGCTTGAAAAATTAACTATAAAGCTTTTTCGGCCATGTTGAGGTCTGAGGGAGCCTTGTGTATTTCCACAAAGGTTATGGGATAAAAACATAGTGAAATTATAGAGAAGAAAGATGTGAAAAACAACCAATTTAAATAACAAAGGTAAGCAAGTGGAGTCACCTTTTTGTATTATGCATTTGGTTTCATATGAGTCCTAAAACCACCTACCTTGTGGTTGGCTGCTTCGTGCAAGGAGCATACAAAAAAATGAGAAATGTGATTGAGTGAAGATGGACAAAAAGACATTGAATATAGTGAAAATAATGCATCAACAAAATTAAAGAAAAACTAAACTAAATAACACAAAACAAGCTTGTGAATAAAAACAAATCAACAAAGGAATAGTAATTGGATCATGTTTATTGATTGCTAGTGATGGAAGAGTTACAATAAAGGTATCAAAGGCACTTGAAGAGAGTTGCTTGAGTAATGCTGCTCAATAGCTCTCAACAAGGATTTCTTCTTTTCAATCTCTTTTACAATCTCTTTCTCTCAAAGAAGCATATGAAACTCTCTACAATGTTGGAATTATCTTCATAATGGTATGTTATATTAATTTGGAGCAATTTTGACAACATAGCAATTCACAAATTCTTCTTGATTTTGGCTCTCCATGAACTTGTATTTATATAATTTTTTAACAGTGCTTGCCTCACAAATGAGATGAGAGCTACTCTCCTCTTGTCATTAAATCTTCTTGGGACTCAAGGCTTCAATGGTTAGCCCATCATGTCAAGAGGTGAAGTCTTTCTTAAGCAAGTTCGGGTGATAAGGTGTTGACTAGACTTATGGCTACCCTCCTTTCTATCAAAGGAAAAGTGGTTATGTAGTTAATTTCGAGCTTTGGTGGATCCACCAAGGTTGAATTTTAACCTAACCTTAGGAAATATTTAGATTTTTTTCTCTTCATGATGTTTCCAACTAAAAATATAATCCGTGTACATGTTATTGGCTCTCTCTAGGAGTCTTATGATAAGTACAAAATGTGTAGCATTTTTTCATAATAAAAATGCTAATCATGAGTACAATCAAAATATTTGGGAGTGTAATATTATTCTTAACCAAATTATTTGTGCGCTTCTTGGTTCAAGAAAACTTTCTCATGTAGTACATGCTTAGGGATCCTTTATAATATACTTAAGTGTTATTGAATATTTATTATTATTATTTTTATAGTGTGTGTAATTTAAATTTGATTTTAGTTTAAAGATGATTATCCTTGTGAGATGCTCTCAAAGACTAATATGTCTTAATATTACTACCCCAAAAGGTGCTCGCTAATGGAGTATGGTAGAGATGTTTTAATGTGGTGTCCTATCTTGTCATGTCTTGTCTCTTCCTTTCATGTTTAGCATCTTGACTTAGTCAAATTACATAAAATAAAAAATAAAAAATATATAATTAAAATTTAAAATTAATAGTTTAAAGTGAAATATTCATTTCCATCTTTATTAATTATATTTTAAATGTAATTTTTTATTTTAAAAAATAATAAATATTTTATTTTTTATGTAATATTATTTTTTAAGTTAATGAAAATATAAAAATACCCTACTTTGAAACAATTTTACTAGTAAACATAAAATTAATTTATAAAAATTAGCATAAAATTAAAATAACTTCCTGTCATAAAATAAAATTAATAAAAAGATAATGTTAAAATAAAAATGACTTCATTGTATTGAGCCATGGTATGAGAGTCGAGGGTATTGACCCATGGTATTCATGTAACTATAAGCTATTTAAAGGCGGAAATTAAAGAGCATAAATCCATCTTAACCAAGGATCTACCAAGTGTGAGAGTGATCAAATAGGTTGATTTGATCCATCTCAAGCCCCATAGGGATCATATCCCTTGATTTGATGGAGCTAGATTTCTATATCAAGAGTTAAGATGGATCTAGGGTTGTAGATTTTGTAGGAATTTACAGGGTAAGTTCCTCAGACAGAACACCAAAGGACACCACTCACAATGATGTGGTTAAAACCCTGAAAGAGGGAAATAGTCCATGACCTGAGCCAACGTGGCCACTTAAAGCAATTTATTAATAAAAGAATGAAAATCTACATAAGATTCTCTCACGAATGATTAACTTACAAATGACCCTCCATGCTCTTTAAATAAAGATCATGGACCAATCGGGTGTTAAGCCACAGATCAAGTGTCGGTAATACCGAGGAGAGAATGAACCATCGAATCACTACATATCAAGGAATTTAGACTTCTGTGATCCATAGCATTTGTTTAGAAATTTTTTGGCGAAATCACATAATTGATCATTTGTCGACGTGTTTCGAACCAACTAGTGTGGTTCATCGTCATGACAAGTTGAAGAAGGAGATCCAGTTAGCGTGTTATATAGTCTAAGCAGAGACTCCAACGACTAAAAAGACTAACGCTTATTTTTCAACTTACGAACCCCAGTCAAACCTCCTTTAACTAAAATAATATAATATTCTATATAATTATTACTATATATACGCAGCTGGGTAAAAATAAACAAGAACCGTGTTAGATATAATTTTTTATTCAAAATATATATTATTAATATTTTCCAATACCCAATATAATGTTATATTTAATGTTAAGTAATTAAATTATTTTTATAAATTATTAGAAAAATATAGAAGTAAATTATATCCCAGGTTAGTTACCATTTAATTATTTAAAATATTATATATATATGAATAAACCCATCTGACTATATAA
>APFE030186368.1:23901-39825 GCA_000404065.3 Pinus taeda | reverse complement strand
AATCTGTCTAGGATCCTTTAGGTCCTTAATTACAACATCGTGAGGTGAAAATTCAACGATTTTACCTTCACCTAAATGAGTTATTTGATATACAAATAGAAGGTTGCAGGATAAGGTTGGAACACATAATACATCATTAAATTGACCATTGTCTATATGAACAGTTCCAGTCCCTACAACACTAAGGGATCTATCATCACCAACATATATATTTTTGGTGTTGCAATCATTTAAAGAAGAAAACATGGCTTTTTTTTTGGCCATGTGATAAGAAGCTCCAGAATCAATGAGACACTCGTGATAATTAGAAGAAGAAGATACGTTTAGTGCATATCGAGACCGAGATGTTTGACAACCACATGCAGAAAGTGTTATTCCTGAAGATGAAGTTGAAGTTGAAAAGTGCTCCAAATGGATGTTATGCTTCTTCATTGCTGCTTCCAAAGCTTCCATCTTCTTAAAGCATTTGGATTCTGAGTGACCATCTTGATTACAAAAGTGGCAATGTCTATGAGTCTTCTTCCCTTTGTTTTTATTTTCCTTATCAATTTATTGAAATGATTTTTCATTTTGAGACTGAAATTGCTTAGGACCCTTGTTTGGTTTAGGACCATTCTTTTTAGGATACAACTTCTTAGGATTATTTGAATTTGATTGCTACTCGGCAGCTAAGGATTTCTTAGAAGAGTTTCCAATATTAAGAAGACTAAGGTGTAAGAGTTTTTCTTGTTCTCTTCTTAAAGAATCACAAAAGGCATCAAAGGAAGGGGACTTGTAGTCTTGTCCTTGAGAAATGAAGGCTTCTCTTGTCGAATGGAAGGTGGAAACAAACACAGAGTAGGCTGGTTCCAACTTAGTAAGAATGGAATAGGTAAGGTTACCATATTCTTTCTTAACCTTAACACCTTCCAAGAGAACTCTAAGGGTCTTGAACTTGGACAAAAAATCTTCAATGGAAGAAAAATTATTGGGGTCCAATGTAAGCAACTCATTTCCGAGTTGATGGGCTCTAAGTTCATTTTTAATTCCAAAAACTTTAGTGATCTGTTTCATTGCTTCATTAAGAGTATCAAGTTCTGTGATATGGAATCTAAGGTCTCAAGAAATAGACATCTCTATCAACCCACATGCTTGATCTTGGCTATTTTCCCATTTGGCGGCCTTATCTTCATCTTTCGGTTTGTTTTCTTGGCCTCACGCTATTTTGTAACGACCTTTACTTCTAAATAAATCCATAATGTAGGACCACCATTGGAAGTAATTGGTGCTATCAAGAATAACCTCGCATGGAATTTCCATTTTAATAGAAACTGAACCTATAGATGCTGAAAATAAGTGTTCCAATGGAAAGATCTCGAAAAATTAGGCTGATTAAAAAAAAAAACGGCTTCTCGATGAAGAAGTTATGGATTTTTGAAGAAAAGTTGTTGAAGATGTTGACGAAGTGTGGAAATGTGCGGAAATGAATGATAATGTTATATTTAAAAAAAAAAAAAAAAAACTACCCCCTTTTAGAATGATCTAATTAGCTCACTTAAAAAAAAAAAATTATATGACTCATTTTTATAAATAAGTGAAAGTCACTTTTACAATGGTACTTTATGAGCTACCCACTAAATTGTAACTTAAATAAAAGATAAAGAGACTTTAGAAATACAAGTGACTCAATTTTTATAATGGGTGAGAACACTTTTACATAAAGTAACTGTAAAACATAAGTTACATGTGCTTTTTGAAAAATTAACTCAACAAAAAGAAAGACTTGAACCCAAGACCTCTATTCTCGTTAAGTAACCTTGGACCAAGTGAGCTAGTTTAAAAGGTTAGTAATTTTTGGAAAAGAGGAAGGGGTTTTTTTGTTTTTTGTTTAGTCACCGAAGCTTTGGGGTTCATGCTTACTTGATAACGCTCTTTTTTGCCTACAAAACAAAAACCACAAAACCCAAAATGGACATACAAAAACAATTTATGTGGAAACTACTAGTTCTCCTCAATGTTTCTGATTTTCCGAGATCACACTAAGGTGCAACGAGAAAGAGTATACACATGAGAAAAAAACTTCCTTTGTGTTTGTGATTTGCCAGATTGCACAAATTTGCAAGGCAAAGAACATACGCAAAAATAAAAGGTGTAGATCCGGTAATAAAAAACAAAGAGATAAATAAACCGAAATAAACAGAGAGAAAATAACTAGAAACTCCAAATAAACACTCTATACCTCCATATCTTAAAAATGACGTAGCTAGGGCTACGAGAAACCTTTTTGCGTGAAACTAAAGCGATTCCTCACTGGAAGAGATGCTCCTAACACAATAGAGCAATCCTCTCGGCCCGAAAGCAGTAAGAAACTCTAGATCTAGGAAACGACAGTCAAATGCAGTTCTACCGGCTTCAAATTTGGATCATCAACACATGCAGCCCTCAACTTGGCTCTCATACTATGTAGGAATTTACAAGGTAAGTTCATGAGATAGAACACCAAGGGACACCACTTATAAACACAACACAAATCAATACACTAGTATTGTTGACGTGGTTAAAACCATGAAAGAGGTAAAGAGTCCACGGCGTGAGCCAACATGGCCACTTCACGCAATTTATTAATAAAAGAATGAAAATTTACATAAGCTTCTCTCATGAACAGTTAACCTACAAATGACCCTCCATGCTCTTTAAATAGAGATAATGGACCAATGGGGGGTTAAGCCACGGATCAAGTGTGAGTAATACCGAGGAGAGAATGAACTGTGCGATCACTACATATCATGACCATCGGATTGTAAGTTACAAAAGTACATAGTAAAGAAACACACTTTACCTAACTCTACACTACACCAAGTTATACTTAATTATTTCCTATGTGTCCCAATATGCTAACATCCCCCCTTAAGAACAACTTGGGATATGATTGAAGGATGTACAAATATGACACAATAGAAGAAGGAAGGAGGCATTGGAGCCTATTGATTTTGTTGAAGATTTTTAAGTATTTGTTGGATATGGTAAGTTTTGGATCTTAATAGAAAATTACAATAATTTATCTATTAAACTCACTATTCATTTGAATTGTAAAGTTTTTCTTAGAAGGTTAACTTAATATGTTCATCAATATTTTAGTCTTATATTTGGAGTGAATATTTTAGTGATAGATTAAATAAGTAATGATTTATTTTGAGTAAAAATTTCAAATAAGAGATAAATGAGTTTGGAAAAGTTTTCCATTTATATATTTTTAAAATATTTTTTATTATTATTTTCAAATGAATGGTATTATTTTGTTACCATTAATGAAATATGTTAACCCACCTCATTGATATATTGCACTCTATTGTTAAACCCAAGACAATGAGATGGGGAAAAGCCTTAAAAACCCCACCCATATAAATGAGGGAGCCACTAACCCTAAGCCATTCCCGGTTATGTGAAACTATAAAATAGCCTATTGAATATGAATTTGTATAGGTTTTTCTTTGATTCCAAATCAATTTGAATATGAATTTGTATAGTGTTTCATTTGATTCTTTGTTACTAGTGATGAAATATGTTAATTTGATCGATATGTAACATTATATCCTTTAAGGGTTTTGTGACATTATCTTCAAACTAGAAGGATAGTTTTTGTGACATATCTTCAAAGTAGAAGGATATTTCATTTTTATTGGCTTCATTTGTCTTTAAAATTTCTCATATTAATATATACTTTCTAGGTATTAATTTATAAATGTGAATTTGATTTAAATTAATATTTTTGAATGTTAATGATATGATATCATGAAAAATGTTGTATTTGTGATGTGTATTTTAACCATATTACCTATACTTTTGTTAGAAATTATTTTTTATTATAGTTGTGGTTTGAGCATCCTTTCAAATTGTCATTGAAGGTTTTTATTATTCCTCTTAAGTATATGTTCTTTGACTCCAATAATTGTTTCTTAAAGGTGGTTGTGGTTACCCTATATTTTCAAAGATCAATGTCTTCATATATAGGTTTTGTTTAACATGTTTAAGTATTTGTAGGAGCTTGTAAATTTAATACCAATAGTTTACAATTTATTAAATATAAAAGGAGTATTCATTTGAAGTGTAGCTCTATTATGAAGTTAAATATATTTGCTAATATTTTAGTTTTATATTTAGAATGAATATTTCAATGATAAATTTAAAATAATTGTAAATTTTTTCTAATTAAATATTAAAATAATTTGAACTTGGAAATAATAATTTTTTGTAAATAAATCATTTTGAAAAATCCTATTTACCAAATTTATTTAGTTAATGGAAAAAAATCCTATATTAATATAGTGTATGTTCTTTCAATTTGATTTTAGTTTAAGGTGGTTATCTTTGTGGCATACTTTCAAAATAAGTCTTAATATTACTACCCCAAGAGGTGCTCTCCTCTCCAACTTAGTATGGTAGAGATCAACCTAGTATGGTAGAGATGTTTTAATGGCACCTCCTATCTTGTCATGTCTTGTGTTGTCTCTTCATTTCATTCCTTTCATGTTTACCATTTTGACTTACTCAAATTACATAAAATAAAAAACAAAAATATATATAATTAAAGTTTAAAATTAAAATAGGATAAAGTAAGATAGTCAATTCACCATCTTTAATTTGAATATAATATTTTAAAATGTAATTTTTTATTTTAAAATAATACAATTTTTTTTAATATAATATTATTTTTTATGCGAATGAAAATAAAATAAAAATAACCCTACTTTGAAAACAATTTTACTAGTCAACATAAAATAAAATTAATAAAAAAATAGCCATAAAATAAAAATAACTTGTAGTCAATATAAAATAAAATTAATAAAAAGATCAAGTTAAAATAAAAAGACTTCATGGTATTGAGCCATGGTATGAGAGCTTCAGGTATTGACCCATGGTATTCATGTGACTATAGGCTATTTAAAGGCACCTAAATCCATGTTAACTAAGGATCTACCAAGCTACCAAGAGTGAGAGGGATCAAATAGCTTGATTTGATCCACCTCAAGCTGCATAGGGATCAAATAGCTTGATTTGATCCAACTCAAGCACCATAGGGATCAAATAGCTTGATTTGATGGAGCTAGCTTGCTATATCAAGAGTTAAGATGGATCTAGGGTTGTAGATTTTGTTTAATATTTTAAGTATTTGTTGGATATGGTAAGTTTTGGATGTTAATAGACAATTACAATAATTTCTCTTTTAAACTCACTATTCATTTGAATTGTAATTTTTTTAGAAGGTTAACTTAAATATGCTCCTCAATATTTTAGTCCTATGTTTGGAGTGAATATTTTAGTGATAGATTGAATAAGTAATGATTTATTTTGAGTCAAAGTTTCAAATAGGCCATAGATGACTTTGTAAAAGTTTTCCATTTTTATATTTGTAAATATTTATTATTATTTTTTTCAAATGAATGATATTATTTTGCTATGATTAGTGAAATATGTTGACCCAAGTCATTGTTAGATTGCACCTTATTGCTAAACCCAAGATAATATAAGGAAAAATGGACCAGTGGCTTGTCCTTTGGGAGATGGGGAAAGCCTTAAAACCCCCACCCATATGAATGAGTGAGCCACTAACCCCAAAACATTATGGGTTATGTGAAACTATAAAATAGCCTATTGAATATGAATTTGTATAGGTTTTCATTTGATTCTTTGCTACTAGTGATGAAAGATGTTAATTTGATTGATATGTAACATTATATCCTTTAAGGGTTTTGTGACATTATCTTCAAACTAGAAAGATAGTTTTTGTGACATTATCTTCAAACTAGAAAGATAGTTCATTTTTATTGGTTTCTTTTGTCCTTAAAATTTCTCATATTAATATATAATTTCTCCCTATAAATGCATAAATGTGAATTTGATTAAAATTAATATTTCTGAATGTTAATGATATGATATCATGAAAAATGTTGTATTTGTGATGTGTATTCTTACCATATTACTTAGATTTTGTTAGAATTTTTTTATTTTTTTTTTAGTTGTGGTTTCAGCTTCCTTTCCAATTGTTATTGAAGGTTTTTTATTATTCCTCTTAAGTATATGTTCTTTGACTCTAAAGATTGTTACTTAAAAGTGGTTGTGGTTATGCTATATTTTCAAAGATCAATGTCTTATAGATTTTGTTTAACATGCTTAAAAGTGGTTGTGGTTATGCTATATTTTCAAAGATCAATGTCTTATAGATTTTGTTTGCCATGCTTAAGTATGTGTAGGAGACTGTAAATTTAAGACCAATAATTTACCTTTATTAAATGTAAAAGGAGTATTCATTTGAATTGCAGATCTATTCTGAAGTTAAATATGTTGGTGAATATTTTATTTATATATTTGGAATGAATATTTCAATCATAAATTTGAATTTATTCTCATGTGTTAAACAAACATGGACAGCAAAAGCAATAGAAACATAAATCATGCATTGCATTTTTTATTAATAATAGATGGACATTTATAGTACAATATGGTGACCATTGGGATTCACATCCTAAGGTCCCTTCGACTGCGTTGTCCATTAAGCTTCCACACTAACCCTTTAAGATTAAGTGTCCAACATCATAAAATAGGATGAGAATAGGATGTGAGTCTTCACAAACCCTTCACTCCACCGTTTAATCTGAAACGAGCAACTCAGTGATCAGGCTTCAAGCACCATCTGACTTGGACTTTGTGCTTCAATTGGGCAGAAGGGTCACGCTAAATCTTGGTGACTCTGCCCACTGATGCGGATGCCCACGAAGCTGTCCACTGTGATCCAGTTGTTGGTACGCCGGAGGCGAAGGATTTTGGCCTCTTTGCTGCTCTTTGCGGTGGAGACCGCGGGATCTTTGGAGACGGCCCTTTTGTTTTACTCTTTTCTTGACATCCACTTTGCCCTTGATGCCTCAGTCTCTTCAGGTTTCAATTGGGCAGAAGGGTCACGCTCAACCTCGGTGACTCTGCCCACTGACGTGGACGCCCCACATCGGAGGCGCACGAAGCTGTCCACGGTGATCCCGTTGTTGGTACACCGGAGGCGAAGGATTTTGGCCTCTTTGCTGCTCTTTGCGGTGGAGACCGCGGGATCTTTGGAGACGGGTCTTTTGTTTTACTCTTTTCTTTGACATCCACTCTGCCGGTTGGCAAAGGTACCACCCGGAAACGTTTCACATAATGGGTATCATCACTCTCTGTGCTCGAGCCAACCACAATTCCTTTCCCGTTTGCAATCCTCTATGCAGTCTATTGAAATTTGACTTGTGTTCTCTGTGAAATATAAAATCTATGATGATTATATTTTGTTTGCTTGGTAAATTTCAGAGAAGTCATCATATTTATTTTTTTTAATTATGGTTTATCCATAATTCACCACGCTGTAGATTTTTAAAATACGGTGAAGTTTCATAACCAATGAAATATAACACTCATATATTTTATATTTTACATTTTACAGGGAAAATATAAGTAAACTTTCAATTAAATTATATAGAAAGATGATAAACATGAAAGAAGTTGTGGTTGACTTAAGCACTTAATGTGATGTCATCAATTCTGTGTAACCTTTTTGAATGGTGCCTTGAGCCAATTTAAAACTGAATTCCATGACTACCTCACAACTGTCAAAGTCAAGAAAATATGAAAAAAAAATTGGTCACATTGGCCATCTCCAAAGGTCATATGGTGTCTAGTGCAAAGAGCAACAAAAAGGCAAAACGCCCTCTCCTCCTTAGTACAAGGGATAAGTGTGGATAGCCAATGTGACCCCGTAGAGTTACAAAGATTGAGAGTTATCTAGAGCAAAGCAGTCCATTTCTTTTGTGGCCGTGAGAGTCTGTATACAATTGATTGCATTCTTTACCAAAAGAGTCCACACAATCCCACTGAAAAATGAAAGTCGTTGCTTCCTCCGCTCGCTGCAAATTGAAAGAATCTGCATAGAATAGACCATTGTTGAATGGTGAAAGAAAAGGCGTATTTGTTTGTTGGTTGTCAGCGTTTAGAGATGACACAAGCACATAAATATAGGCAGTTCTGCGATCTGAATGATTGAAATGTCGTTCTTGCTGAAAGAAAGGAAGTATTTGCTTTTCCAGAGAAAACCAGAAAGTGTTGGTTGTTAGGTAATTACAAAGATTTGATTTTTTTTGGATTACAAAGGTTTACTGTTATAAAAATTGTTGGATTTTTTTTTTCTTAGAAGAATTAGTAAAGATATTTTACTTAGTTTCTGAATTAAAAAAAAAAAAGGAATGTACGGTTTTTTTTTTAAGAAAATAAAACAAATATTTTTGGATATTTTGGAAATTTGGTTTAAAGGAACATAATTCAGATTTTTAAATTGTTAACAGTATTAGTTAAATTTCTGAAAGAATTCATTAAATAAAGGAACCTTGAAAGAGCCCTTGTAAGAATAAAATGGTTAAAATGACTAATGCTAAGTTTGAGGCTGAGAAGTTCAAGGTTAACAACAATTTTTCATTGTGGAAATTGAAGGTAGTGAATTTTCTTGTGCAACAAGAGTTGCACAAAGCATTAGATGTGGTTAGAAAGAAAAATGTTTGTTAATTTTTTAGTAGGTTTGGAGGTACTCCAACCTCTAGGGTTTACCCTTTGGAGTGCAAAGCCCCACAAGAGTGAGTTGTGGGTTTGGAACCCAAGGTTGGGGTTTTGTACCCATGGTGATTTGGGCCAAAACAATGAGCAAATTTCCACATCTCATGAGGATGATACCTCTCTTAGAGAGGAATGTGACTCAACAAAAATCATCCAATTCTTAGTTGTAGAAATGGAGATATGAATTTTTGAAGTATAAGAGTGCCTTTGCACAAGATGAAATAGGGTCCACTTGATGTTAAAAAGGCTTGTGACAACTTGTCAAGCCTATGTTAGATGTTAGAGGAATCCCTTCTAATGCATATATATATAAGGTGATGGAAAGTGAATTCTATCATCCATTGTGTAACAAAAATATATATAGAAGGTGATGGAGAGTCAATTCTATCATCCATTGTGCAACAAAAAAGGGAGTGTGGAGGAGAGAGTGGACCTCGTTCAAGGTAGAAAAGGATCTTAGTTTTGGGACACATGCTAGGGTAATTTCAACAAAGGAGAAGGGGCATTAGGGGTCTCCTTTATGACTATTTTGAAGTGTGAGTTAGCCAACAAGGAGGTCACATTACAAAGAGATATTTCTTGGATGTTTGTGAGGGAGTTTGTGACACCATTCATCACTATTTAGGAAACGGGTAGCACACTCGTAATTGCAGAAAATATGAGCCTCAAAGAGGGCATTGTTGGATATGTTTAAGGGTTGTTTTTAGCTCTACACATGAGCGTGGGTCAAAAGGAGTAAGGACGAAGCCTCATCCAAAGAAGTTCACTTCATTTTAGAGCAGTAGTCGAAAGGTATGTTTGACTTAATTTTGCCTTGTGTTGGGTCTAGGTTTGGATCAGATTACATTTTCAATTTGTGGGACCTAATTAGAGAGATTGTCTTGGTGAATGAAAGAATATTCTTAGGAGTAGATCCTATAGTGGAGTATTGGGCACTTGGTGGTTGGTGGAGGGTAATGAGAAAGTGACCAAAGTAGCCCTAGACTAGTAGTCTTGAAGTGATGAAGATAGCTGAAGATTGGGTGAAGCTTGGAGCCTTATGTGTAGCTCTTTGATGGACGTAAGAGGCTACTAGAAAGCAGATTGGAGAGTTGAGGTATTGGTGACTCTAGAGAGCACACTCGATGAGCCCATCTACATGTAGCATAAGTGACTTGTAGCAGTGTTAGGTGGGAACCCTCTTGGAGTCTCAATGTGTTTTCCTTTGAAGGACTAAGAGGTAGCTAGTGAGCAATACAGGAGCAAAGAAGCGTGTAGGACAAGATACGACATAGAAGCTCAAACAAATATTGTCATTGTATCTTGTATACCATAGACTCTTGTATTATGTAAATTGGTTTAATATAACGAAGATTGGGATGTACATTATTGTACAATATTGTTAAAAGTTGTGTATACTTGTGCATATGTGATTTACTGCTTTATATTTTCCCTTGTGCAGAGTAGTTCTTGTTGAGATTCTTAGTTTCATAGCATCATGAATTTTAAGATTCTAATCTAGACCCAAGATTGCAGAAACTCGACATGGTATTAGAGCGTGTTTGATCTACTTTGGAAGTGAGTGAATCATATTTTTGCGCAACAAAGTACAACTTAAGAGGGAGTTGGTCACATTGTAGGTGACAATGTTGAAGTTGCAGGTTGGTATTGGGTATGAGGATAGGTTGGAGGGGTTGTCCAACTATAGTCCATGGAAGGAAAGGGTCAAGTTGGTCTTGTAGGTCAACAACATCTCAGAGTTTTCCAAGAAAGCCATAAAGAAGCCAAATGACCAAAAGGAGGTGGAAGTATATGTGGATTTGGATATGAGGGTGAGATTGATCATCCTTGATGGTGTGAAGGATTCCCTAATACCTCATTTATCCGGTGAGAACACTGCAAATGAGATGGGGATGGATCTTCAAAAATTTTTCTTGAATAGGAACGAGAATAAGACCTATGGATCATGGGAAGAAGTAGGTGAGGAAAATGCACGTTCTAGAGAAGCAGTTGCACGTGTAGGCTTCACTGGAGGAGGTACAAGTTCCTGAGAAGAAATTCTAGGTTCTAGAGACTAAGAGGTAGTCGAGTTCTAGGAGGAGCTTGCAGATTCAAAGGGAGACATTGTAGCCCAACAAGAGCACGTGGTGAGTGGAAAGAAAGGGTGCTTCCATATCTCACAAGAAGGAATCATGGAGAGCTTGGAAACCATTACAAGAGAAGGAGAAGAAGTAATATTCTTGGAGTGATAGTGACACTTTCGAGAGAGGCGTAGTTCATGCTACAGGGATTGTTATGGTGGTGAACGACAAAATTTGGGCGAGTGTTGCGAGTTGTGAAGATGATGATGAGCTACCTCCTAGCCTTGGAAGTACCTCCCTCGCTAAGTGGCAGTGTTGATTTTTGAGTGTCTTGGGGGGTACTCCAAGCCCTAGGGTTCAAGGTTTGGAGGGAAAAGCGCCACAAGAGTCACTTGTGGGCTTGGAACCCAAAGATGGGTTTTTTCACCCATCGTGATTTGGGCCAAAAGAATGAGCACATTTCGACATGTGATGGATGAGGATGATAGCTCTCATTGAGATGAATGTGATGCAATGAAAATCATCTAATTCTGAGTTGTATAAATGGAGATACGAATTTTTGAAGTCTAAGAGTGGGTTTGCACAAGATGAAATAAGGTCTCCTTGATGTTAAGAAGGCATGTGACACCTTGTCAAGCCAATGCTAGACATTGGAGAATTCCCCTCTAATGCATATATTTAGAAGGTGATGGATAGTCAATTCTATCATCCATTATGCAGCACAAAAGGCAATGTGAAGGAGAGAGAGGAGCTTGTTCAAGGTAGAGAAGGATATTTGTTTTGCACCGTAGGCTAGGGTAACTTCAACAAAGGAGAAGGGAGATTAGGGGTCTCCCTTATGACTATTTTCAAGTGCGTGTTTGCCATCAGGAAGGTTGTATTATAAAGATATATTTATTGGTTGTTTGTGATACCATTCATCATTTTTTAGGCAATGGATAACATACAAATAATTGCAGAGAGGTCAAGCCTCAAACATGATGTTTTTGGCTATGTTTAGGGGTTGTTTTCAGCCCTACACATGAGCGTGGATCAACAACAATAAGAAGAATGTGTGTTTTGCTTGTAGGAGGCTATTAGGAGGTGGAAAGTGGGTTCACAAGTGGTTGTGAGAAGCCCTTACAAGGTAGCCTCATCTACAACAATTCACTTCAGTTTACAGCAGTAGTCAAAAGGTATGTTTCAGTGACTTTTGTCTTGCGTTGGGTCCACGTTTGGATCATTTTGGATCAGATTACATTTACTGCCTATGGGAGCCAATTAGGGGGCTTGTCTTGGTGAATGAAAGCCTATTCTTAGGAGAGGATCCTATAATGGAGTATTATGGAATTACTCGTTGGTGGAGGGCAACATGAAAGTGACCAAAGTTCATTCATGGCGATGTTCAGGCACAAGCGTTGAGGTTTGGGAAACATCTACTTGAGATAAAGGTAGATTATATCTACTTTCTCACAAAAATGTCCATGAGGGGTGCCCCCATATCTCTAATAGGTGGGAGAAGTGGGGAGAGAGTGAAAAATTATATCGCCACCTATTGTAGACCTCGAGCCTAGCCAAAAAAGGATGGAAAGACTAATATAAAATATGTGACATGGTTACCTTTGAGAATGATCATATTCATTATGGCAAGATTCGAAGGTAGATCCACATTGCATGTGGCAAGTTGATCATATATGGAACATGGATTGGAGTGTCTTGATCCAACACTCTTCAACTTGAGTGAGGGAGTTCTGGTCAATGTGAAAGAACAATTGTCTAAAGAAAAAGAGGGAAAACTAAAGAACTTTGGATAAAGTGCAATCTTAGTTTCCTTTACATTAGAGTGGGTTCCATTACTTCACCCTCAGTATATTATACTCAAGCCTATCTATCTGAGGGTGCCATGGATGAGGAGGTGGATAGATCACATTTCCCAACATGTATCACCCTTGGTGACCAACTTCTCACCAACCTTATTTGGATGGTTGCACAAACATTTTATCATGATCAACGACTATACTTACACATGCATGGATTTCCTCAATTACCATGAGCTTGTTCTTTGCGAGAGTGAGGAATGGGGTGTTGTAGGTAAGATATTTAGACCTTTTAAGATTAAAAGTTTTACAATTTTCTTTTTCGTTTTTTGATGTTTCTAAGGGTAAACTATTGATGTTTCATGTAGTTATGGGACTAGTTCAACATATTAGTGCTTCGTATCTTCATTGTGCAAAGGAACAACAAGAGGAGGAGGTAGTAGGACCAACACAGGTTGTTTTAGTGGGAAGAGATATGATAAGGGATCGAGATGTAGTAGAGGTCCTATCAAAGGTGGAGTTCCACATGGAAGGGTTGACACACAAATTGATGATACTCCCGTCGACCAACTTCCATTGCAACTTCAACAATACATCATAGGAGTGCTTAGTCGTATCGATCGACTACTGCGTAAGATGGCTAGTGTAGTATCATTCTATCATGAGCACCTTTGAATTTTCTACTTATATCTTACATGTAGTTTTTCATATGGGCAATGTATGCCATATGTGTCTCGGGCACAAATTTTTGTGAAACCAAACTTATATATAATAATATATAAATATTATAATATTATAATATAATATATATATATATATATATATATATAATGTGAATTGAAAATTAATTACATTCGTTGCAAAAGTCTATCTAAACCATGATTAGCTAGGGCATATGTAAGTGTATTTTGGTTTCTAGAAATTTGTTCATACTGTATGAAGTCAAAAGATCTTCATAGAAGGAATACCCTTAAAACCATGCATAAGATGGTGAGACTTATAACTGAATAGACACTAGCAAGTTGTAGTACTATGAGTTGTGAGTCAGGTTTGATGATTAAACATCAGATACCATGTGCAATATCATGAGAGAGTAGCTTGGCCACTGCACTATACTTAGCGATGTTGAGCAACCAATAAAAATCCCTTGCAGACTCACTAACTTGCCATTTGGAGCAAATATAGCCCATGTTGTGGAAGATAAGCTCCAAGTACTACGATTGGAACCATTAGAATAACCGATGAAATTTTCAAGAGATACTAACATCTTCAAACCAAACTAAAAAGGGAATCAACAGAAATCACGTAAAACTCTAAAAAGGCACACTACAAAAACACTAAACACACCTATAGAAAGTATGTTAATAGTGAAAAATACACTTGAGATCAAGCATAGTATTTTTTGAGGTACAACCCATTTCTGGGTTATGCCAAGGGAACTCCATCAAAATCTACTAACTCGTAGGCCCCTTTTGCAAGGAATGGACCTAACTGCATGGGTTGAAACTTTCTTGAACCTAACTTATCATACTTTGAGTCATAAAGAAGAACAAGATCTCATTCTTATAAGAAATGAGGCTTGATACTTTTTTCATACTACACCTTAATGTTTCTTTTATGAGATTCATGAGCTATAACAATGCCACACGAGGTTTCATCTAAACGAGTGAGATGTAAAAGATGCTCCTCCCCTACGGAAGTGGTAGGAAGAAGTTGATAACTAGTTTCAATGATGGAATTTCACATTGGATTGGGAGCATAGCTTCCAGACCATATATCAACTGAAAGGGTGTAAATCCGATAGCCATCCTAACTGAGGTTCAGTATGGCAACAAAGAAGCATAAATGAGAAAATTCGAGTTTGATTTGTGGACCCATACCATGCGTTGACGAATCGTCTTAAGAACTTTATTAATGGCATCAACCTTTCCATTAGTGTGAGGACAGTAGGGAGTAGAACTTTCATGGGAAATTCCGAGCTTAGCCATTAGTCCGGTCATCATATGATTTTGGAAATGTTTTCCATGATCCTTAACTATTGCTTGTGGAACACCAAGCTGTGTGATGATGTGGTTGAAAAATAAGTATGTAGTTTTTTTGGTAGTGTTGTTAAACATAGGCATGTTCTCAACCCATTGAGTAAAGTAGTCAATAGCGACAACAATATAACCATGCCCCGCGACCTAGTGAGCGTTACATTTCATGAATTTGATACCCCATTTCACAAAGGGACCAAAAGCAATAATAGGATGCAATGGAGTGGGTGAATCACGGGTCTTATGGTCATATATCTCGCATACATGACACTTATGGACATTGAATATGCAGTCTCGAAATATGGTAAGCGAAAAGTAACCACCATTTAAAATTTTCTAAGTGGTAACGTAACAAGACAAATTTCTGCCACATGCCCATGAGTGGCCTTCATTTAATACTTTTGCGACCCCCTCAAGTGTGAGGCACTTTCATAAGATCGTATCAACACCATGATGGTAAAGAGTGTCACTAATAATGAAATAATTTTTGTCTTGGTAACCAATATGTCACTACTCCGAGTGAGAGGTATCAAACTGAAAAGTGGGGTCTTGAGTGAGGAAATATCGATACCATGGGTCAGATGATGAGATTAGAAATGACTCATTGGGAATAGAATCTTCAGATGTATATTCTGAAATGATCCAGGTGTATCTTCATAAAAGTACCAGTGGCATGATAATAGGGTCAAAACTCAAAATGACATAAACTGGATAAAATTAGCATCAGATCGAAGTGCTCGTCATCCTCATTCCAATGGTGAAAACGAAACTCAAATTTGAGTCCAGATAAAGAAGTTAGAGAAAGTCAAAGTTTGAGTTTGACTTATCCAAGTGACACGAGAAGATGGCATAGTAAAAGTTCTAGCGAATGGGGAGGCGCCAAGTGGAAGGCTTCCATTGGGCCTGTTATAGACATATTTGGGCACTACAACCCCAATCACATATGTCCATAAATCAAGGGCTTCTAAGTGCCTAAAAGTGTTGTTTCATACCCTAAAGGAACAAGGTCAGCTCATTACATCATCTCCTAGAAGTTCTCCACAGAAAACTGCTCAGAACTGGTCAAAAATGGACCATACACACTGCTCAGTGAGGAGGGTTCAATGCATCTCACCTGCTCAGTGTAAAAAGTGCAATGCATACTGAAAATCCCTTCTGTAGGGTGCGATGGGCGAGAGTAGTCAAATGGTAGAGACAGTTTGCAAGGTGGATGATCATGCAATCTTCTAGAAACTTCTCCTGTGACACTTGCCTCTATGAATTCGCCCAGGGATGAGTAAGAGATCATACATCTCCAAGTGGAATCAAGGACTATCAAAGAGAGGACACTAATCAAAATCCCAAAAGTTGACTCACCCCCCTGAAATCATCTATATATGGATCCCTCATCCCAGAGATCCAGAGGGTGGAATGTTGTATCATGTA
>APFE030186367.1:144144-157925 GCA_000404065.3 Pinus taeda | reverse complement strand
AAGTAATTGCTCCTAAGTAATAGACCTCTTTCCCACTACCCAGCTCAGTGAAGAATCCTTAAATGCTCTTTGCTAGTTCTTTCTCATTTCACCCTCACAATTTACAGTTTGTTTTATGAAATACATACAGGCCCTGTAATTCCAGCTGCACTTAAGCCAGGATCTCAAGGAAACAACAGCTACAGACCCCATTGCCCAATGGATTAGTCTCACCTGCAGACAACACTCTAAAACTATCAGAAGCATCCTCCCAACCAAACATAAAAAACAACCAAACATTCACTTCATAACTAGCCTAAAAACTCCATTAAAACAGTGACAAACCTTACAGAGAGAGCCCTCTTTGATTACAGCTGGGCTAGAAGCTGTAGTCCAAAGATTGGTTAGTAGTTACCCTAGCCGTATTCCCTTGGGAGTCATAGGGAACAACCTGGGTGTTAACACTTCCAAAACATAGTGAAATAACTACAGCTCCTTCAGGGTCTCATGCTACTGATGGTATGATTGGTTCAGTTAGTACTAAAATTAAGAAGAAATCTTCAAATAATTCTTCTCCTATAATAAATTTACCTGATTCCTCGACAGGAGACTCTTCTGCTAAAATTTCTACTGATATCCATGTCGTAGAATCATCTACGACCAAATCAAAATCCTGTAATAACAAAAAAAAAGGAAGAATAAAAACAAACAAAATTAAAAAGAGAAAACGGATAAAAATGAATCTATTGATGAAAAATTTAAACCTCTCTGTCCTTGTTTCATTTGTGACGAGGAACATTTTACCAGACATTGCCCACATCGAGTAGAGCTTTTGAAAATCGTTAAAGGTTCTCAAATGCCTGCTATCTTGAAGGATCCTTTTCCTAATAAAGATAGTAAAATAATTGTTTCTTCCTCAAATGCCTTAGAAGAACCCATTGTGATGATGTCTCATGTGAGGATTGCGATGCGATCGCAAGATTATGGTAGTAAAAATCTTGTTGGTGGTAAAGAAGCAGAATCTTCTAATTCAAACAAATCAACTACAACTCCTCCTAGTTTTGATCCACTACAGATCGAGAAACCCAACCCTGACTTAGTAATCAAACTTCGCACTAAAGGTATACTTTGGAAATCATCTATCAATCCACATGCGAGAGCTGCTCAGAATTATATCATTGTTGAAGACATAGCTATTTCCACTTCAATAATGTCAGCTTTGGAAGTGCTACAATCATGCCCAGCACATCATAAATTACTATTGTCTACCATAGGAGCTGTTGATATTCAGGATTTGAGCCTAATAATCTTCGATTTAGAGAATAGTACACCTTGCCTTCCTCATCAAATGGCTTTCCAGATTCCAGTGTCAGTAAAAAACAGACCTTTCTTTCAGACTATGATTGACGAAGGGGCTTCTACGTGAATTATGTCGATCCAATGCTGGAGATCACTTGGTTCTCCAACACTCAATCAGTCTTAGATGATTCTAAAGGATTTTGATGGTTGAGGGTTCCATCCTTCTGGTATTTTGGAAGATTTACCTATAGGGGTCGAAGGCAAAACCATAAATCTAGAAGTGGAAGTGGTTGATGCCCCTCTAGATTACAACGTTCTCCTGGGTCGCGGTTGGACCTATGCTATGACTACTATTGCTTCATTGGCATTTTGGCTTATCAAGTTTCCTCATAATGGAAAGATCATTAAGATATACTAGCTGACTTACTTTTCATCTGACCCGGCCTCTATGGATAATAATCAGCACGTCGGTAAAACAACTATCTGTTATAAGGATTTTAGAGTAGGCTTGATTAAAGATTCTGGTTTACTAGGAACTTTTTCCTTCCCCCCTCCTAATGTATTTCCTTCTATTGCAGCTATTCATATGATTTCATCGAGAACTTTTGATTTTGATGATCCTTGGATCGTACCTTCCAATTCTGAGGTGGATTCATTTGATGATGCGATGCCTCTGAGTCCCTTTGAAATTGCATATCAGGCTATACAGTTATTTTTTTACTCTTGTTCAACCAAAATTTATCCAATGAATGTGGTTCATGGGGAATCACTTTCGATATCAACCTTAGCCTCAACAACACTTTCTGATCCTATTCATACTAATAAGTACATTCGCGAACTTTTGTCTGTTGATGATCTACCATGGGAAGATCTTCATCATCAATCTTCTTTTTTATCTGAGCTTGATGAGTTTGAAAATGATTTTTCTTTTCTTTTTACTACTGACTATTTCAAAGAACCACAAAATCCATTGCAACATCCTGATTCTAAGTTAAACTTGGGAAATATTTCTCGAACGGTCCCTATTGACATTTTAGTTAAGCCCAGAGTTATTGAAAACATTCATATAGGTGCTTCCTGTATGGACAATGAAATCTAAACTTATAAAGCCCTATTTCAAGAATTTTGTAATGTGTCTACCTAGTTATATGAAGAAATGCTAGGAATCGATCCAGAAATTGTTGTTCATGAAATTAAAACCTACTCGGATGCTAAACGTGTTCGACAACATTTGTGTCAGATACGTCCAAGAAAATTTGCTGCTATCAAAGCCCAAGTTGAGAAATTACTTCGCACAAGTTTCATTTATCCAATTCCTTTAACTCATTGGATATTGGATATTGTTCCTGTTAACAAAAAGCAAGGAACAATAAGAATAGGTATCAATTATAGGGATATTAATCGAGCTTGTCCTAAAGACAATTATCCAACCCCCTATATCAATCAAATTATTGATGACTATGTTGGCAGTGAAATGTTCTCCTTTATGGATGGTTTTTCCGGTTACAATCAAATCGACATACTCCTTACTGATTAACCTAAAACAACTTTCATTTGTCCATGGGGGACATTTTCTTATTGCAAATTACCTTTTGGATTGAAGAACGCTGGAGCAACTTTTCAAAGGGCTATGTCTTACACATTTCATGACATCAAGCACATTGTGAAGCCTTATCTCGATGATTTACCTATCCATTCATTGCATAGAGTCGAACATCTAACTCATTTATGAGTTATCTTTATGATATGGAGGCATTATCAAATTTGATTGAATCCACACAAATGTGTTTTCTGTGTAGAAATGTAACAGTTACTAGGATTTGTCATTTCAAAAGCTACCTTTTGTGTCGATCCATCGAAGGTTGAGGCTATCGTCAATCTACCTGCTCCTTCAACTCCTCGCTAACTCCAAAGTTTGCAAGGGAAAGAAAACTTTTTACATCGTTTCATTCCTAACTATGCCGAGATAACAAAAGGTTTTACCAAGTTGTTGAAATGGAATACTCCATTCTTTTGAGATGAGATCAATGACAAATTTTTTGATGCACTTAAACATGCATTAACCCATGCACCGTTACTGCATCCTCCCATTTACAAATAGGATTTCTTTTTGTACCTCACCTCTTCTCATTGTGCCATTGGGATGGTTTTAGTTCAGGAAGATGAATTCAACAATAAACATGTGATTTACTATCTTAGTTGAACTTTGCATCTGACTGAGCTTAAATATTCACATGTGGAGAAGTTGGCCTTGGCAGCTATCCAAGATGTCCAAAGATTTCGTCACTACATCTTATTATGCAAAACCACAGTAATTTATGACTGTAACCCTATGATGTATATCGTGACCAAACAATTGCTAGGGGACAATTATTCCAAATGGATTGTTATCCTGCAGGAATTTGACTTGGAATTTGAAAAATCCAAGGAAAATAAATCTTTGGTTTTTGCTGAACTGGTGTGTGATTTCCCACGTACTGATATTGAAACTGTGGTGAAAGAGCCCATTGTAGATGAATCCTTGTTCCTTATCAATACTCTTGATTGTATGGATATATTATTGTTTATCTCCAAACCCAATCTTTTCAGCCTGAAATCTCATGATCTCAGTGACGGAAAATACATTTCCAATCGCAACAATACAATATTATTGGTGATACACTTTATTTTCGTGGGGTGGATTCAGTTTTCCAATGTTGTCTAACTCATGAAGAAGTCGAAAAGGTTTTGAATGAATTCCACTCTGGAGCATGTGGCGGTCATATGTTTGGGTATGCCACAACCCAAAAGATATTGCGTGCTAGGTATTTTTGGCCATATTTATTCAAAGATTGTATCTATGCAGTTCAGAAATGCCATAATTGTCAAATATTTGATCTAAAAATGCATGCTCCACCTGCTCCTCTCCACCCTATAATTGATGTTAGTCCTTTCGCAAAGTGGGGTATTCACTTTATTACATGTAATCCTCACACGGCCTAGGGGCATGTGTATACTATCCTAGTGCTAGATTATTTTACTATGTGGGCTGAGGCGATGCCTACATTTTCGGCAGACAGCAACACTGCAACAATTTTCATATTCAATCATATAATTGCTAGATTCGGTGTTCCTCAGGCTATTCTTACTGATCATGGAAGTCACTTTTGAAACATCATGATGATTGAACTGACAGATCAACCTAGCCTACGTCACGATAGTTCTACTCCATATTACACGCAGGCTAATGGTTTGGTTGAGGCTATCAATAAAGTTTTATTCACTATGATCTAATGAATCATTGGTATTCATAAGTCTAATTGGAATAACATGTTATTTTCAACACTTTGGGTATATTGAACCTCAGTGAAAACATCAACTGGTTTCACTCCTTTTCAACTGGTCTATGGTTTGGAAGCGGTGTTACCTATTGAATGTGAAATCCCATCATTGCAATTACCATAGAATTACTCCTAGCCACTTCTGAAGAGGAGAAATGTTTTTTGTACTTAGCTCAGCTAGATGAGAATCGACACACTACTACAATAGCAAATGAGACTCATGCAAAATGAGTGAAAGATCAGTACAACAGAAATGTTACAGCTCATAATTTTTCAAAAGGAGACCTAGTTTTACTAGATGATCAAGCAAACAATAAGCTAGGGATTGGAAAATTTGTACCTATGTGGCGTGGTTCATATATTGTTAAGTGAAATCTAGAAAATGGGGGTTATGAATTGGTAGATTTTGAAGGTGTCTCTTTAGGTAAACCAGGAAATGGGCTTTATCTGAAGAGATATTATGCTTAAATTTTGGTGTGTAGAATTTTTATCTTTTGTCTCTTTACAGCTGGTGTGTCTCAGATTAGAAAAGTGTGCCTAGTTTCGAGGGTGCTTTTATCACTATTCTTGTTTTTCTTGATGTTAATCTTGATATTATAGATGTCGATGTCTCTTCAAACATACATTGGTTTTGCTGATAGTGCTTGTTGTAGTACACAGAACATTTCTTCCGCAGCTTGGGTTATCTATTCACCCTTCTGATGAGTTAGTATGTATGCATGGGGTAAGCCTTGGTTAAGAAACGAATAACATTGCAGAGTATAGTGCAGTGATTGAGTTATTATCTGAATCCATCTCATTTGGGATTTAGAGTTTGATTGTTAGTTTAGATTTTGAACTCGTTGTATTACAACTTAATAGGATTAATACCATTAGAAATCCAGTGTTATTAAGATTATTTTTTAGAGTTCATCTCTTGGAACGTGAATTTGATTACATTGAATATTAGCATATTCCAAGACATTTAAATAGATTAGCAAATGCAGTTGCTTCTCCTATGATAAATAGACATTTGCAATAATCAAGACAATAAATTTAATAACATTCCATAAAATGTTACACAAGATCGCTGGTAATAATGATATATCATAGTATAGAAGAAGTGTGTCAAAATATACATTGTCTTCAATCATAGGTTGAAAAGCACCTTATGATCGGCAAAAATGATAATACAAAAGGAAAAGATGTTGTGCGAGTCTACAAAAGAGATAATCGTATCCCTGGTGATGATCATGATAAGAAACCACTGCTCAGGCCACCCTACATAGGAACCTCCTAAAAGGTCCTGGGACTCCAATAACATATCTCTGAAACCTAAGTGGAATATCATCTATGCCAGTCCCTGGAATATCTACTGTCAAATGCTCTAGATGATGCTCCAAGTTGGTCAAGATCTATGTTGATTGATCCTGTGGGGCTAGTACTACTGCAGTTGGGTGTCTCCTCTCATAAGGTTAGAGAGCGACTGGTCATCGTGGACCCACATCTGCATTTAAAATTTTGATTGTCAATTTTGAACAATTTTAAAAAAAAAAAAAAAAAAAAAACTTAGAAAGTGTTGAAAATGATTTTACCTGAATCATTCCATTGCTCTCTTGGTGGAAGAATCATGTCTGGGTCACCACGATAATCCATCCCGGCATATGGAAAATCATAAATCACAAAAGGTCGGTTGCTCAACCAACAAAAATACTCAGGCGGAAATAGAACAACCTCTGAGCTCTCCTCAGGGTGACGGGCCATCAAAGAGACCCAACGCATAATCCTAGGTTGTCGAGGAAGACCAGCTTCAATAGATGATGTTGTGGGACTAGCATAGGGACCCTCTCTATAGCAAAGCTAACAACGAAAAAACCATATCCAAAGGTTTTTAGTTGTTTTTTCTTTGCTCTGGTTAGTTGGCCTTTTACATGCACACCAGTTGAATATGGTGCCTCGATAACGGTCTACATCCATCTGCATCTGGGATCCAGTAGCCACATGTAATGTTACACTTCTGCATACCCTGATAACTATGAATGTAATAACCTTAAGTTTAGGACAATCGATAGTTTTAATATTGATCCATTTGTCCTTTGTTTGATCATTGCAAAACTCCAATCAGAGACTAGCGATAAACTGGCCACCTAGCCTAGTCTGGAAAAGAGATAATTGTTCAGCCCTCTTGGGAAAACTAGTCACAAAATATATATCCTCTAGCTCGAATTCGAGTCGGTGGCCACAAATCACGAAACACTGGTCATGTACATTCCACCTATCTACTGGCCATTGCAAGATGTGTACTTGGGCCCTCGTGCCTGTTATGGCCCAGAACTTAAATAATTTGCATGCTCTCAGTGCCTGCAGTGTGGGAAAATGATTTATTGCGGCAAGATCAACATCATCACGCTCGTGTTCATGCCAAATAAGAATTTTGTATGTCCTACAATGCAAAGAAGACATATTAGAACAATTTAGTTCGAAAAGTTTGGGAAAGAATGGAGAAATTGAAAGTTTTTAAAATCCATTTCGCGGGGTCCACACCTGCTACTTACAGACAGTGCGTAGGTCCGCACGCGTTGTAAGCAATAGGTGCGGACCCACGACTTTTTTCTTTGTATAAAAGAATCGGGGTCCATAGGGGCTGCGTGTTGCACCTGCGGACCCCCACGAGCAATTTTCTAAACATATTTTCCTTCAAAAATCAATTTTAAAGCCTAAAAATGAAATGTAATGGATGAAATGCAAGTTAAGGATGATGTGGATTACCTGGAGCTGACGGTTTTCGATTCCAACGGATGGATTTTCCATAATTTTCACAGGAACTTCCTTACCCAAAAGCTCTCACTTCTCACTCTGAAATCAAATGATAAAAATTAACTCAGAAAATCCCTTTTTATGAGATTTTTTGAATAAATGAATTTTTAATTAATTTATTTTTCACTTTAAAAAGGCAACTTCTTAAATAGATTTTTATTTATCTTAAACATGTATGAGTAATGTTTTGAGATTTTGTGCAAAATATTTGATTTTTCAAGGAAAATTGATCATTTTTCAACAAAGAGCATACTTTCATCACTTTTTCAGACTCTTTCAAAAATCTACGAAAAAACAGAATTTTGGAGTCCTCTTTAAGCTCTTTTCTGACTTGCGAAATATGAAAAGATTTATGAGTTTTTCCCCTTTTAACTCATTAAACAAAATTAAAAGGGCAGTCCACTTACAACACTTTTCTAACCTTATAAACATGAAAAGATTGCCAAACATTTGTCGTTTTGAGTTCGATACTAGTTATAAAATGACGTGTTTTCGATCACTTTTTTACTTTTTCAGATCAGAGCCACTAGTTATGAAAAGTACTCCTTGATTGTAATGGTCAAGTGGTTCTCTCGAGTATTATTTTATACTTTTTTGGACTCGTGGGACACAAATTTACGAAAAAGGACCCCCATGGATTTTTCTTAAGTTTTTCTTCTAACTCCCTAAAATTGAAAAACACTAAGTTTTCCCTATATTGGACTCCATTAAATTTAATAGTAAAGGACCTGTTCAATTTTAAACAGGAACAAACCACTCCTTCTTAGGGTTTGAATTTTAAACCATGTTGGACTCATCCAAATGATGAGCTTATAAACGAGCAAATGTTATCCTCCTCAAGGTTGTCAAAAATAAAGAGGTACTTGACAAAAATGGTGGGGGAAAAGAGAGAAAAATGAACCTATTTATTACACTTTATTTTGTAAAAAGTCGTTAACCACTCTTGAACATGACAATTTTTGTTCACTTGGGTTGGGAAATCCTTTGCCTAACAGTTAATCAAACCATATTGGAAGTCTTCAGTCAGTTTTGGGTATTAGCTTTAGGTCAATTGTCACCAAACCATCTACAGTGTCATTATGTGTTCAAGAGATCAGTTCAAATAAACCATTGATTTGCAAAATATATGTCATCCATCTTTGACCATCCCTGAGTCAGTCCTTGCCAATATATTTCTTCAAGACTTGATCTATGATTTCGTGTTGTGGGATTGCCTATGACAGATCACTTTCTATCAACTTCAGCTCATTATCTAGAAAGATGATCTAGAAATCATCAGTACCTTGAAATCTTCTTGCCCTAATGGCTAGTTTCTTCCCTTCGATGATAGGTTGCATCATTGACCTTTGATCAAAGGATTCTATGACATGTTTGACATTAGCTCATTTATTCACATTTCATGGATTGTACTGAGTACTTTGAGAGCCATTGACATTACCTGTGATTTCTCTCACACTTGTTAACAATTCACATCATTGACTGGTAATCAAGTGGTTTCTACCATGTTTGACTTCGACACATTCATTCACATGGATAGAATCGTACTAGTTCAAGAAGCAGAAATCAAGACCCTGGATGTAGTTTCTACTGTCCAGGCTATGAGGAATTTTATTATTCATTATATAGTGGACTATTCATAAATAGATGGTTGCACCCATACTGTGTCTACACATGTCTATACTCTTGATGTACTACAAAATTGTTCCTGCATCAAAATAGTTTAGTCAGTTTTTCTAGTCAGTTTCGATCTAAGTGTGGGAATGCCTACCTTAGCGATGATATGATTACCTATATCTACTTTGCATTGAATGTTTTTATAGGTTTTGGTGGGGTGTCCACAGGATGATCCTTGAAATGATAAAGTACTTCACTCTTCATAGATGACAAACTCTATTTTCATCTATTATAAACTTCGCACCTTAGGGGGAAATCTGTTGCACTAAAAATTGTCACCTTGACATTCTACAATTTGTGTGAGTCCATTATCGCTCATACTTTCCTCCTTTGCAAGTCTTAAGCCTTAGTTCCTCATATCAAGCCTTGAAAATAAGAGAAAGCCCTTAATAGTCTCTAAAACTCTAGTTCTGCACCTTCTCTTTGCATTACCTGTGGTCCTATACCTAATGGTGATGTCCCCTGTGCACGTGACCATTCTGTCTCTCTGTTATGGGTGTGGACCCTTGTAAAAGTTAAAAAGGCACAAGTATATTCTTAAAAACTCACTTCCAATTATTTCTAGAAGCTTTTGGAAGGAACCTTGAGGTGGCAAGTTCACTCTCTTAAGCTTCATGCATCCCATACCTTAAGGAGCTAACCCCTTGATTTGAGGAGCTTATCCCTTTCAAGGAAGATTCTATCCCTTCATAGGTGGACCTGTAACCTCCTCCTATGCACTATCAAATGAAGCATTGGGCTGGTTACTAGGGAGGCTAAAAGCTAAATATTTTTGATGTTAAATGCTACTAGAACTTAGTCTTTATAGTTGAGTTTTTATGAGGAGAGATTACATACCTCTAAGATCCCATGTGGAGGAGTGCAAGGCTTGTCAAAGTAAAGGAATTTATTGTTTCAGACCTCGGGAAGATATTTTTCAACATCAAGGCTACAAAGGTTGTAAGGTTCTTCTACCTCAAAGTTAATACAAATAAGTTTGTTTTTCTCAATAAGTTGTTGATTGATGGTTTTTTTTATGGATTCGTTGATCACCATAATAGACATGATTTATGATATTGGCTATGCAAGTGCTATTTGATGTTTGATTCTTTGTGATTGCAGGTTCTCAAAAGGAAACTCTTTCAAAGGATTGAAGGATGGCTACTACAAACAAGTGCCGGATCTAAGGTAGGGTCTTGACACCTCTATTGTTTTTATCTGTAAATCACATATGCCTAGAGAAAAATAGATTTGTTTTTCTATTTGTTGCTAGACTATATTCTAATACTAGGGAGATCAGCCTTGTCCACAAGATCTATTTATCTAGCCAACAATTACTGAGTTCTATGTTTACTCGACCTTGTCTTACAATGAAGGGTGAATGATGATTCTTCGAAGGATGGTGAGGTAAGTATTTAAATTCTTGGAAACTTTGGCTTAAGATGCATTTGTGTGAAAGGGGTGTTTTACAAATGCAATCAAATTGCTAGCTCACTTATGCTTGGAATAAGAGAGAATAAACCTAAACAAGATATCAGAGTAACACGAAGTGGAAAGAGATATAGAGTAGATACTAGAAAGATATCTCGTGGAAAAGGTTCGAAGACCTTTGTAGAGATTGATTATAGTCCTATTTTGAGTGGATTTGAAAGTGAAAGAGACGAAATCCATCCTGATAATCCCCATGTAACTTTGTAATGCTCACCCTTCATACTTGAGAGTTCGTAGATCCTGAATCCAGTAATAACTAGGCTATTTTTGGATTTCCCCCTCCCCATACCCCTACCCCTCCTATCCCACATCCCCCTCCCCTTATTCCTCCCTCACCACCTCCAAAATAATTATGGCCCACGATATTAAGCTACTTGTTTTCAAAGGAACTTAATTGGGGGATCCTTATCAATTTTGGTTCTTATGTGAATTTTTATGGACAAGGAAGAAGATCAATTATGAGAATATAATGAAACCATAGCGCGTTACAATGTTTCGAGATAAAGAATTGACATGGTATATGAAGTATTCAAATAATCATAACAAAACAATTATAGATATTAAAACAACACTGATAAAGAGTTTAAGAAGTCAAATACTATGTCATAGTGCATCACCGAGTTGAAAGAAATAAAACAGAAACGTAATAAGTTTTTTTGGGAGTTTGATCAAAGATTTAAGGTGTTATTAGATTAGGTATAATTCGAGATAGCTCCACAAAAACATCAAGAATGGTTTATAGTTGTGTTGTTGCTATATATCAGATTGCCATTCATGTAAAAGAAGATATAAAGTCAAGCCGAAGCTCTATAGACTGCGATCTAGCTAGAAGTTGTGCCTATAGGAGATACTAATGCAGGCATGAAACAAATTTAGAATCACCTAGCAAACCTAACCCTACAAATACAAGACATCAAGAAAAGAAAATAAGTTACTAAAGAAATATGGTATACGAAGTGCATATTAGAGGGTCATTCTAAAGAATAGTGCCCTATCTTCAACAATTACATGGCTAGTGGGCCACCAAATCCCTTGAATGCAAGATCCATCCTATGGTGCAAAATATGTAAGACTAGAGGCCAACATCGTTTAGAAGACTCTTACTTCTTACAGAAATATAAAAAAACTCTGAGGAATATATATTGAAAATTTTGTAAATTAGTAGGACATGATGAGAATAATTGTTGGGCTTATGAATTAATGAAGGAGCATGGTGTTGACCCTTATAGAATGAATGTAGAAGAGCAAGGACATAAGGACAGTTGACAATGCGGTGGTAGAGGAGGTTACCAAAGAAGAGGTTGAGGTATTGTAGTTGGTCGAGGATGTGGAGAAATATTTTTCTATAAATGTGGCCAGCCAGGTCATTTTATGAGAGACTACAAAAACCCCAGACCAACATGTAAGTATTGTAAATCATTTGACCAAGTCATTGACAAATGTCATGTACTTATGGAAAATATGAAATAAAAAATGAATCAACAATTGACATAGAATATTCAAATGATGACTGCTGAAAGGAGGACTTGTTGGGTTATGTTATATTCTTTCCACGACTAGCCCCAGTAGTTAAACAAGTGGGTTACAGGGTAGGTGGAGACCCCCCTTTGTTGCACCGAGCATATAGAGTAGGTCACAGAGGGGTGGGAGGCCCCCTCTATGGGGTGTGGGGCAGTGCCCCAAGGAAATTTTTTTTGGACCCTATTTTAGGTGGGCGAACCTACCTATGGTTTTGTGCATGGATTTCACACATCATTTTGGGCGCGATTGTTTTTGGTCCATGGTATTTTGTAGATCCAGTCAAGGGAACTACGATTTTTCTAATCCAAGGTTAATGGATTGGGGTTTATGGATTATTTGACATGTATATATATGTATTGTAACATTGTAAGGAACATAAGGAAAAATCAATCTGGTAGCCTTGGTTATGGGATGCAGGGGAAAATATTTGTGTATATTTATTTTATGTGTTTATGCACTCGCCATCGTTTATTTTATTTTTTTAGAATTCGTATGAAGATAATTTTTGTATGGGGTTAAAAACTAAATTTTGTATTAGAATTGTTTTGGATTCAAGGGTACACCTTTCCTATTGAGGGGTTTTTCTTGGGCATGTGGTAGATCCTATTTAATCAAAGGTTTATGAGATCCATTCTTGCAGTGAAAGAAAATGATGAGCAGTGGAAAGATAGAGATCGCGAAATTTAATGGTCTGAGTTTTGAGTTGTGGAAACTCAAGATGGAGGATTTGTTGGTGGATAAAGATCAATGGGTCATAGTAGATTCGAGTACAGAACTAATGACAATGACCAATGAAGATTGGAAGAAGTTGGATCAGAAGGAAAAGCTACAATACAATTATGTTTCTCAGATTCAGTATTATTGAATTTATCAGGGGAAGCTATGATGAAGGCTTTGTGGGAAAAGTTAGGGACTTTGTACCAATCTGAGTCTCTGGTGAATAAATTGTTCCTCCAGAAAAAAACTTTATAACCTGAGGATGAAATATGGAGACTCGGTGATAGAGCATCTGAACGCATTTAATATTGTGGTAAGACAATTATTATTTGTTGATATTAAAATTTCATATGAAGATAAGTGTGTCAATTTGTTGTGTTCTCTACCAGATTTGTCGAATAGTATGGTTGTTGCAATAGGTAGCAATCCAACTACCTTGCAGTTTGATGAAATAGCCTCAACCTTTCTGATGGATAAGATGAGAAAGAAAAATATGGAGAGCTAGAATGGTCATGCCTTGTCTATATGAGGACGGTCTCAGAACAGAAACAAAAATAATTCCTCAAGTGGGAGATCTAAATCTATAGGGAGAGCTCAATCTCCAGGAAAAGCTGTAAAGGTGTCTTTGAAATGTGGAATGGAATGGCACTACAAAAGGGACTGTAAATCTAAATCTCCTAAGAAAGGAAAGGGATCTGATGATTCTCCTTCTGTAGAGGAGAAAACCACCTCAGATGAATGTGGGGATGTGTACTTTTCTTCTCTTTCAATTAGACATGTAGATCATGAGGCATGGTTGATTGAATCAGGTGAATCCTTTCACTTCACTCCCCATAGATTGTGGTTTTACGAGTAAGAGAAATATGATGATGATGATGTCTTCTTAGGGGATAATAGGAAGTCTAGAATTGTTGGTCATAGAAAATTCAAGTTGAAGTTGCAAGGTGAAAGGTTTAGAACACTTCCAGGTGTTCAACATATTCCTACATTAGCGAGAAATCTGAT
>APFE030186367.1:121456-136750 GCA_000404065.3 Pinus taeda | reverse complement strand
TATAATGTTGTCAGGTCCGGTGCCTTATGGTATGCATTGTGTGCCAAGGTTGAGTGCGATAAGTGAAAAATGGATGATCTATGTATGTTTGTGAATTCTTTCATTGCACAAAGCTAAAATGTAAATGAGGTGCAATAGAAGGTTTTGTGTGTTAAGTACACAAATGACTATAGTGAGGGTGTGGATGATTATGCATGCGGGCATAAAGGTACTATGGATGCTTGTGAAGATTTGAGAAGTCCTAATGATGGGCATGAATGAAGGGCTAGGTTGGGTCATGAATGAACCATGCAGCAGAGATTTATTCAAGGGGCTCAACCATTACGAATTGAAAATTTGACTTGTCATAGAGTTAAAATCGTTGGGATGAAACAGATCATTCAGAGAGATGAAAATTAAGACTTCTAGGGGACCCATTCAAAATTGCTACCAGGGAAAGTTTTAATATGGTGGTGGATGTGGCCACAACAAATGGCGAACCATTGGGTGAACCATTTATCTCTATTTCCAAATAAACCTTGGATTGATAACACATCAGGATTTTAAGATAAACATGAAATGCAAACTGTATAGATGGACAGGCATGGGTTCCACTTCAACATTAATTGCTTCAGGTGGGATAAACACAGATAGCTTCTACTAACTGATATTGTTTTGAAAGGAACTCGACAATGCTTGTGTTATGGGATTGATTGACCTTCCTTTACCTGTTTCCAATTTTCAAAATCCTTTTAGGGCCATCAATGGTATGCCAATACCTGTTTTAGGTGTGTACCTCAGCTCTTTATGTAGATATGTTTATCTGCACTTTGTCTAAGAATTTTAGTGCTATATTTTCATATTATTGAATGGGGCATAGTCATGGATTATGCCATATTTTTAAACTGCTTAAGCAAGGTTGGGCTTCTTGTGTCAACTGGTACTCTAAGCCAGTAACAGTCCCTACTCGAACCAACTTCCCAAACAACCTGTCCTTCCATAGTGGCACAAGGACTTGACATTTCATTTTCTTTTAAATAATTCCTTCCAGTTTCAGGCACAAGGACTAGAGCACAATCGGATTTGCAACAAGGTGTATGACAGTGAGCTTAGCCCATGAAAGGAGGTATACTTGTAGATGATAGGTATTGGAGAATTTATTGTGGTGGATGGGACCAATGGAGAATAAATGAAAACCTTACATGCAAGTATAGGCTAGGTCTGAGTGGCATTTATTAAAATGCACCATTACTCCATGCCAGTCCAACTATAGTTACACATTTTTATTTTATAAAGATGCCCCGGCATGCTCCAGATATCCAGGTTATCAATGGATCTTATCCAGTTCTCAACAGATGCCAATGAGTGGCTTTGGTTTGAACTCCACAGCTGATTTTCATGTTCTCATGGGCCGATCGAAAATCTGTTTGATTTTCAAGGTAATGATGGGTTTAGAAACAATATAATCATTAGTAGGTTAATGAGGGAGGGAAAGTTTGAATGTGGTGAATGAGGGAAAATTTGAGATGTAAAACGAGGCTGGAGGACATAAATTAGTTAGCTAAGAAAGGACCGTGATTCAAAACAACAAGAAAATAAAATTTGCAGAAAACAAAAGGAAAATACAGAATTACAACTAAACTAACAGCCAAAATGAAATAACCTCTAACCTAGTCAGGAGGTAACTAGCATGTGGTGGCTACTGGATGTATCTCTTCAGATGCTGGGAATTAACAGGGAGCTTTTCAGTTTCTCCCTGTAACATTTTCAACCTGTAAGTTCCTTGACCAATTTTTTCAACAACTTGGAATGGGCCAACCATAAGTGTTGGAATTTTATGTGTTTTCCTTTTGGTTCACTCAGCTTGTCCCATTTCAGGACTAGCTCCCCTACTTGGAAATCTTTAACTCCTACTAGATGATGTTGAAAATAATACTGAGAGGGGGGGTGAATCAGTATTATTTAATTCTTTTTCAATTTATACAAACATTTGCAGATCTAACTAATGCAACTTGCATATACCTTCCAGACTAATAATTTAATTTATTCTTCAGATGTTGATCATTAATTTATGTGTCAAAACCATATAATAGTAAACAGGAACAGGAAATATAGAGCAAACAGTCACACCAAAGAACAAAAGATATAAGGTGGAAACCCAATGTGGGTGAAAACCACTTGCTACAATATGTCTCTATCTTCTTTCAATTAGAAACTTCTTTCTACAATGAATTTGTACTGGTGCAGTCTTATACCAACACGCAGGATTCAACCTATAGAAGGCTACAACCTTCTCTCGTTCTCCAGACTCTCCTGTAAGGGAGCTACAACCCCCTTATCTCTTGTACTAGCTGAGGTACTACTACATAGGTGTTGACCTACTGAAGGCTTCAACCTTATCTTTTCTTCCAGGGACCACGTTTCATAAATTTTCAAACTGGATCCATGAATATCAATTAAACATCAAATAGATTTGCAATCAACCAACCTCCTTGTACAAATACTAAATCAATAGCAACTAGACACCAATTCAGAACCCTGAACACTGCAGTAATAGACAAAAGCAGCTAAAACATATTTCAAGAAAAGTCTGCAACTTCACCAATAGAAACCTGTGAGTATCTGCACCTCCACTTTTTCTAGCCTGCGGATCTCCACACCTGCGTTGTGTTGAGCCCGCGGGTATCCGCACCTACACTGTGTCGAGCCTTCCGGTATCCACGCCTGCACTGTGTCTAGCCTGTGGGTCTTCACACCTGCACTACGTCTAGCCTGGGGACCTGCGGGTATAGATACTTTATCAGACTCAATTATACCCGAGAGTATCAGATTTACAGATCTAATCATGCGCAAAGGAGATCTTGACCCATCAGTAGATCCGTCTTGTAATTATCAGGTTCCTCCTTGATTCAGGTCCAGCTCTAACTCACCAACCGATCACCTGTATTTCAGATCTTTCTCTTCTTAAGATATTCAACATAGTTGTACTCAGCCAAATGATCTCCTTTCCTTTTTATAGTCTAGGCCTTACTCAAACCATGGTCCAAAACCATAGAGATCCAATATTAGGGGCCCAAAACCTGGGTTCAATACTTTAGATGCAAAACCATGGACCAAAACCATACTATCAAAAATGTCGAACTAAATACCATGGAGCAACCATTAGAATTCCCACGTGCGCGCATTTTTTTTTCTGCATGAAAGTGTGTGTACTTTATGTCTGCACTTTTTGTTCGGTACACCTATGAATATGTCCGCACCTTTTGATTGGCGCACCTGTGGAACCTGCCGATGGCCGCAACTTTGTGAACGGGAACTTGCATGTATCACATTTTCTACTATTTTGAGAGCCTGAACTTGTGATCTACTATTTGAGTGATTTGCCATCAAGGACAACCCTTACGCCATTCAGCGAAAGCTATGCCAAACCTATGTCATAATGCCAACAATCTCCCCCTTTGGACTTGATGGCAACCCAAAGTCATTCAAGGTCTTTCCTCCCCCTTTGACATCAAGGGAAAAGGGTTATGCTCCCCCTGAGTACATGCTGAAATCTCTACTCCGTTGTGCTGTCGAAGCTCCCCTTCACATATAGGCAAGATCTGCAAGAAGATGTTCTACAAAAGAAATATGACTTTATACATCATAACTAACCTTCCTATCACCAAAAACATCATACATACGACTCCCAACCAAGAGGGGATACATGATATAATAAGCACATTACATTATCCATCCCAGGCATAGTGGGGCAAACAAGATAGGCCATTACATGACCTTGACAAAATAAATATAAGACATAATATTAGCAGCATTTGTCAGTCATAGATAAACATCCATTTTCTCCATCTGCACTTGCTCCTCCTGAAATCAAAACAACTGAAGAATTGAACCAAGATCTTCTACGATAATGCCAACAATGAATTATTAGAAGAATATATGCTCCCCCTGAACCTATGCCAGATGTTCTCTGACAGACCCATATCGGACTCTTATCATCCTTGCTTTTCTTCAAGTTGACCGTACCCACATAAACCGATGTATGTACGCGTATACCCCATATGAAACTCGCATACAACAATCTCTGAAATAGATAAGATTCAATAGCAAGATGATGCATCAACTACCCCCAGCTTTTGTCTGAGGTATTCAAAGGTCTCCCTGGGCAGTGGTTTGGTGAGAATATCAGCAATTTGTTCCTTAGAGGGAACATACTCCAATTTGACCTTTTGTTCCAGCAACTGTTCTCAGAGAAAATGATAATTAATCGCTATGTGCTTACTCTTTGAATGCATGACAGGATTCTTTGAAATACTGATTTCACTTGTATTATCACAAAAATGGAGATAGGTAGAGTACAAGTGATTTGAAGATCTTGCAATGTTTGCATCATCCAAAGGCGTTGTGTGCAGCAAGATGCCGCAACTCCATATTCTGCTTCAACAGTAGATAACCGAATAGAGCTTTGTTTCTTGCTCAACCAAGATACTAATCTAGGACCCATGAAGAATGCACCACCACTAGTGCTTTTCCTATCATCCATGCTTCCCGCCCAATCTGCATTTGTGTATGCATGAAGTGTGAGATCTGTACCTCTCAGATACCATAAGCCATAGTTTTGAGTTCCTTGAAGATACTTGAAAATTCTCTTAACTGCTTGAAGATGAGTTTCCTTTGGATTTGCCTGAAACCTTCCAACTATTCCCACTACATGCATAATGTCTGATCGGGTACCTGTTAGATAGAGTAAACTACCAATCATGGATCTATAGGTTGGATGATGTACTGCTGCTAATTCATCATTTGCACTGAGGCTGCATCCTGTCACCATAGGGGTACATACTAGTTTCGAATCCCCCATCCCATATTTCTTCAAGATCTATGAGAGATATTTGGTTTGTGATAGAAAAATGCCATCTTTGTTCTACTGGACTTGTAAACCAAGAAAATATGTGAGATCACCAAGCATGGACATTTCAAACTCTTTTTGCATCACCAAGGCAAAATTTTGACTCATGTCTTCTTCATTGCTATCAAAGATGATATCATCAACATACACAACAAGTATCAACAACTTATCATTATCAATGTTTATATATAGATTGCTATCAGTTGATCCTTTTATAAAACCTTATTGATGGAGGTACTTATCCAATTGATAATACCACACCCTAAGAGCCTGTTTAAGTCCATAGAGAGCCTTTTTGAGTCTGAATACAAGTTTTGGATCATTTCCAAGAATAAACCCATCTGGTTGTTCAATATATACTTCTTCATTTAAGTCTCCATTCAGAAAGGAAGATTTCACATCCATCTAAAATACTTTGAACTTCTGAAAGCTAGAGAGAGCAAGGAACATTTTTATAGCCTCATGTCTAGCAATTGGAGAAAAAGTTTCGTCAAAGTCTATGCCTTCTTGTTGTGCATATCCTTTACAAACAAGTCTTGCCTTGTTTCTAAACACATCCCCATTTTCATTCAGCTTATTTTTGAAAATCCATTTTGTCCCTATGACATTCTTATATTTTGGTCTAGGAATCAGCTCCCAAGTGCTATTCTTTTCAATCTGCTTGAGTTCTTCCTCCATGGCCTTGACCCAACATTCATCTTTGCAAGCCCCTCTTACATTTTGCGGTTCAGTGGAGGACAACAATGTTAGATAGCTTGAAGCTTCTGAAATGGTTCTTCTTGTTTGTACACCTGCCTCTTTCTACCCCAAAATTTGAGATTCTGGATGATTCTTCTGAACGTATCTGGATGGATTCTTTTCTTCTATCCTTATCTGTTCTTCTGGTGCCTCATGGGTTTCTTCTTCATCATGAATCTGATTTGATGTTGACGGATAGTCTTTTCCATCTTCAAAATCTTCAGATTTTACCTGCCTAGGAGCGTTTCCTTCTTCCTCAACCACTACATCAATGCTTTCAACAATTTTACCAAGTCTTTTATTGTAACATTTTTAAGCTTTGCTGTGGGGAGAGTAGCCAAGTAAAATGCCTTCATCTGCTCTAGGTTCAAACTTGCCAAGATTTTCATCAGTCCTTTTAATGTAGCCTTTGCTTCCAAAAAGTTTGAACTATTTTATCGTGGGAGTCTTACCATACCAAAGTTCATGAGGAGTCTGAGTGTTGTTTACCCAGACATTTGTCTTGTTGAGAATAGTAATGGCGACAAATGTGGCTTCACCCCAGAAAGTTGTTGGAGTTCCAGACTCATCAAGCATAGCATGAGCCATTTGTTGAACCGTTCTATTCTTCCTTTCCACTACTCCATTTTGCCGAGGAGTCCTTGTAGTAGAAAATTCCTTCTTATTCCATGTTCTTCACAAAAATCGATAAATTCATCTGAGGTAAATTCCCCTCCTCGATCAGATCTGAGGCATTTGATTATGCGATCTGATTCGTTTTCAAACAAAGCTTTGAATGACTTGAACTTTTTGAAAGATTCATCTTTATACTTCATGAGTCCTATCCAAAACATCCATGAAAATTTGTCAATGAACAATATGAAATACTCTTCTCCTCGAGGTGACCTCTTCCTAGTTGGACCACATATATCGGTGTGGACAAGTTCAAGTGGCCTGCTAGCTGATCCTTCCTTCTTAGGGAAATTAGTTCTGGTTTGCTTAATAAATTGACATGATTTTCATATTGTATTGTCTGGAATTCTGATGTCAGGAAGATCACGAACTGCCTCATATTTACATGCTTTCCTAATCTGAGAGAAGCTAAGATGCCCCAGTCTTCTGTGCCATAGCTAGTGTTCATCATTCTTGCTTAAATAGCATTGTTGTTGTTCTCCCTTGAGTACGTATAAGTTATTTGGAGTTCTTATGCCTCTGATCATTGTTTTTCTTGTATCAAGCTCACGAACAATACATCCATTTGATCGAAATATTACCTCAGTTTCTTGATCACACATCTGACTGACACTCAATAGATTATGCTTTAAGTAATCAACATACATAACATTTCCAGCCTTGGCCTTTCCTTTCAAACGAACAGATCCTTTACCTTTTATGAATGCAGGGGTGTCATTTCCAAATGAGACCTTCTTTTCCTTTTCTAAGGCACTATATGACTGAAGTTTTTCTTTATTACTTGTCATATGTTTCGAGCATCCACTATCAATGTACCAATGATTTTCCTATCCTTCTGCATATAAGGCTATCCCACATCTTTCCTGTTGCGTTTCTTTCTTTTTCCATGTTTTGGAGCTTAATGAAGCTTGCTCCTTCTGAGTTGTTTGTCGAAACCTGCTTCTGCATTCAGAGTCTTCATGACCAAAGTTGTTACAGATAGAACATTCTATCTCATTTTCAAGAGCAGAGAAGTTATTGTAGGTACTTTTCATGATTCCTATCATACTCCTTTGTTTTTGAGCTTCCCTAGTCATGACGGTCTTATAGGCAACACATTGAGAAGCTTTATGACCAAAGTTATGACAAGAGAAACACTGGCCATTGAAGAAATTCCTATGATTATCAAATCTACCAACCATATGATTATAGTTTCCATCCATTCTTGAGCCAAATTGAGAATGATTTACATGTGATCGGTTGAGGCTTCTGTTCATCCTTAACGTGGATTGCCCCCGATTTACTTGATAATCTTTGATCATTCTTGAAGCAAATTGTCCCTGATTTCCCTGGTGATCTGCATTATACTTTTGCTGTTGATCGTCAACTTTTTCACTTCTCCTTGCTGCATCAAGATAACTTTTGGAGGTGGATGGTTGTTGCACTTGCTTCTGAGCTTGAGATGCTTCTTTGAAATATCTGAGACCAGTCTTAATTAGAGGAGAATGCTTCACTTTAATAATCTCATCTAGAGTTTCATACCCTTTAGCAAATATGAGATTAAGGCTTTTGTTTTCTCAATTTCTTTTCTAGGTCCCATAATTTCACATTCTAACCCTTGATTATGTTTATCTTTTTCAGCAAGTTGGAATGTTAGAGTATCTATAATCATATTCTTTTCATCTAAACAAAATTTAAGTTTAGAGATTTCTTCATAAAGACCTTCTTCATTTACAGTATCCAAGAGATCATTATCTTCAAAAGCCATCAAAATTCTATCATCATTACCTTGTTCATCTTCATCACTATCTGACAATCCATCGTTGTCTTCATGCGTGTAATAGCTCTTTTTATTGTGTTTTCTGTTCCATCTAATAGGTTCCTTACCTTTGTCTAGTTTATCTTTATGAGGACGTTTTGCAGCATGATGACCGACTCTTCCACAAGCAAAGCATTTGAAAGCCAGCTTACCTCTGAATCTACTAGTTCCCTGTTGAAGGTTCTTGACAAAATTTGATTCTTCCTCTTCTTCTGACATATATCCTGACTCATAGTAATCTCCTTTTCCTGAAGCCTTCAATGAAGCTTCTCTCTTGTCTGATGGTCCTCCTCTTCTCATTTCGTAAGCAGTTAGAATTCCATACAGTTGCAACAAGGTAAGGATCTGTAGATTCTACTTTTCTTCTATGGTAGAAATTTTTGAATCAAACTTGGGAGACAAAGATCTTAGAACCTTTTCAACCAAAACAACTTCTTTTATTTCTTCACCCAAGTTTTTCATACAATTTACAATCTCATCTATACGTAGGAAATAGCTAGCCACACTTTCATCATTATGAATTCTGAGACTTTCATTTTGAATTCTAAGAGTTTGTAATTTTTCTCATTTTTTTTCATCTCGTTCATAGCTTAGAACGATCTTATCCCATATTTCTTTTGCGCTTTTGAGCTGCATAACCTTGATGAATTCTGGTTGAGATAAACTTCCTAATAGAGTATTGACAACTTTTGCATTTGTTTCATACTGCTTCTTACCAGCTGCATCTGTGGGAGTTGCTAATGGAAATGTGTATCCTGTTTCCACAATATCCAAAACTTCTGTACCAAGAGATTGAAGATAGGTAGTGATTCTTACCTTCCAATAAACGAAGTTGCTCCCATCAAAAATCAGTGGCCAGATAGATGCTTCCTTTTCGTAGTTTCTCATGATGATAGATCTTCCTCCAAGCGATCAATCTTTTCCTGAAGGACCTGCTTTGATATCAATTGTTGAAAATAGTACTGAGAGGGGGGGTGAATCAATATTATTTAATTCTTTTTCAATTTATGCAAAAATTTGCAGATCTGACTAATGAAACTTGCGTATACCTTCCAGACTTATAACTTAATTTTTTCTTCAGATGTTGATCATTAATCTTTGTGTCAAAACCATATAACAGTAAACAGGAACAGGAAAAATAGAGAAAACAGTCACACCAAGGAACACAAGATATAAGGTGGAAACCCAATGTGGGTGAAAACCACCTACTGCAATATGTCTCTATCTTCTTTCAATTAGAAAATTCTTTTTACAATGAATCTGTACTGGTGCAATCTTATACTAGCATGCAGGCTTAAACTTACAGAAGGCTACAACCTTCTCTCATTCTCCAGATTCTCCTAGAAGGGAGCTACAACCCCCTTAGATCTTGTACTAGCTGAGGTACTAGTACGTAGGTGCTGACCTACTGAAGGCTTCAACCTTCTTTTTTCTTCCAGGGACCACGTTTCATAAATTTTTGAACTGGATCCATGAATATCAATGAAACATCAAATAGATCTACAATCAACCAACTTCCTTGTACAAATACTGAATCAATAGCAACTAGACACGAATTCAGAACCTTAAACACTACAGTAATAGACAAAAGCAGCTAGAACATATTTCAAGAAAAGTCGGCAACTTCACCAATAGAAACCTGCGAGTATGTGTACCTCTGTTGTGTCTAGCCTGTAGATCTCCACACCTTTGTTGTGTCGAGCCTGCGGGTATCCGCACCTACGCTGTGTCGAGCCTACGGGTATCCGCACCTGCACTGTGTCTAGCTTACGGGTCTCCGCACCTGTGTTGTGTCTGGCCTGTGGCCTTGCAGGTATAGATACTTTATGAGACTCAATTATACCCCAGACTATCATACTTACAGATCTGATCATGCACCAAGGAGATCTCGACCCATCAGTAGATCCGTCTTGTAATGCTCAGGTTTCTCCTTGATTCAGATCCAACTCTAACTCACCAACCAATCACCAGTATTTCAGATCTTACTCTTGTTATGATATTCAACACATTTGTACTCAGCCAAATGATCTCCTTTCCTTTTTATAGTCTAGGCCTTACTCAAGACTTGGTCCAAAACCATAGAGATCCAATACTAGGGACCCAAAACCTGGGTTCAATACTTAAGATGCAAAACCATAGGATAAGAAATGTCAGACTAAATACCATGGATCAACCATAATATTTCCCACGTGCACGCATTTTTTTGTTTTTTTTTCTGCATGAAAGTTTGTGTACTTTATGTCTGCACTTTTTGTTCGTTACACTTGTGAATATGTCCACACCTTTTGATTGCCGCACCTGCAGAACCTGCTGATGACCGCAGCTTTGTGAATAAAAACCTGCGGGTGTCTCATTTTCTACTATTTTGAGAGCCTGGACTTGTGATCTACTATTTGAGTGAGTTGCCATCAAGGACTACACTTATGTCATTGAGCCAAACCTGTGCCAAACCTATGTCATAATGCCAATAGATGATGTTCAAACCAATTTTTTAACAATCATTTGGTGATGTTTGAATTTAATTCTGGCTCTATCTCTTAATTCCTCCAACCTCATCAATTGGTTGATCCTTTCTTGAAGCAAGGCTGAAGGGTTCCTCTTGAAGCTTGGGAGAGTTGTAAGGAGGGAAGGGTAATGTTTGGAGGCAAGATGGATTCCTATCCTTAGATGAGGAAGTATGGGGAGTTTCTTAGGGCCACTTTAGGGGTGACCCTATCGGCCCAAAGGGAATTTGTTAGGGCATTATGCCAGCTCCTCTGGTTGTCAGCGACAGACTTGCGAATTATGCGGATAAGGTTTTTCTTTGAAGACTCTAGAACTTTGTTTCCCTAAGGGTAATACTTTTTTGCATACCCTATGTGGATTGATTTATCAATAGCAAACTCAGTCACTTTCAATGATGAAAAGTAAAAAGCTTTATCAAATATGAGAGCATTAGGGATGCCATACCTATTGATAATTAATTTCTCAACGAATGATGTTACCTCATCTTCATTCACCTTCGAGAGTGGGATGGCTTTGGTCCATCTATTGAAGTAATCATTCACTGTGAGTATATGCTTATGCTATTGTGAAGAGTTTGGAGTGATCTCACCTATGACATCTAGGCCCCACTGCAGGAATGGTCAATAAGTCATAATAGGCCTTAGGGGAGCAACAAGATTTCTTTCTCATCCTGTGGTGGTTTGACACACCTTGCATTTGCGAGCGTGAGTATTCGAGTCTCTCAACATTGTGCGCCAATAATACCCAGGTCTTAATATTTTGTGAGCAGTGGTCTCTCTACCGTAGTGACCACCTACTGGGCTGTCATGCATTTCTTTCAATACATGGTCAGCATCATCCTTCCCCAAACGCCTCAGCTAGATTCCATCATGATTTTTTCTTTATAAGACATTGTTGGACAAATGATACAGATTGGATTTCAATATGATTTCTCTCCTTTATGATGCATCCATGTGTTAAGGACACGATCCTTGCACTAGATAGAAGCGTATGTTGTAGTACCATGACTCAGGGTCCAGAAAGGCTTCCGATGTTTCTCGCTTATACATCAGCTCTTCGTTACTCCATAAGTGCTCCTCCCTGAGTTTCATTTGTGCAAATTGCATGCTCAGCATTTGTGGTTCTGCGAATGCCCCTTCTTTGTCCATCAAGGCCTCTACGGCTAGCCTAAAATGTCCCTTCCCTTGCACGATATATGTCGGCTTTATCTCGAGGTCGAACTCTTAAAGGGTGGTTATCCAATTCCCTCTTCATTCACCCATTTTCTTCTACACGAAGATGGATCTTACAGCAGGAGGGAGAATGATTACTTTTGTCCTCACCTTTAGTAAATAAGGGTGAAAATGCTTTATGGCCTTGAAAACTACATAACCCTATTTCTCCACATTTGGGTATTTGAGTTCCTCCCCTTCGAGATTAGAGCTCATATAAGAAATAGGGACTTTGTTGGCTTTGTTGTTTTTCTGAGTGAGTATTGTGGCATATCAAACATCATAAGCAAAAGTGTATAAGAAGAACTCCTTGCCAAAATTGGGGCAGACCAATACAGGGGCTTTAGCGATGGCTTCCTTGATTCGGTAAAATGCTTTATTGGCTTCATTGCTCCATTCATACACAATGTCTTTCTTCACCATCAGCTACATGGGGTGCACTATTTCTAGCTAAATTAATCCTCCTAAAGAAAGATTGCATGGCTTTCTTATTGGCAGGGGGTTTTATTCTCATGATGGTCTCTATTCTTTCAGGGTCAATATCAATCCCTTCTTTAGAGAGGATATGACCGATTAGTTTCCCCTCTACGACTGCAAAGATGCTCTTCTTGAGATTTAATGAAATTCCATACCTTCAGCATCTTTTGAAAATCTGTGTCAGGTGATAGATATGATCCCTTTGGTGATATGAATACACAGTGCTGTCATCCATGTAAACAACTACTGATCTGTTAATCAACCCTCGTAAATTTATGTCTATATCTCCCTAGAATGTGGCACCTACAGTAATGATTCCGAAATGCATTTTACAATATGCGTAGGTGCCCCATTTAGTGTTTACGTTTTTCTTAAGCTGATCCCCATGAGATACCAATACTTGATTATATCTTGAAAACCCATCTAATAGGGACAATATTTCAGACCCAGAAATGCACTGAAGGATGTGTTCCATAGAAGGGACAGGATAGTTATCCTTTTGAGATGCTTTGTTCAAGTTTCTAAAATCAATACACAACCTGATGTCTCCATTTTTATTTCTTACTGGAATGAGATTGGCTATCCAGTGGGTGTGTCTGACTGAGAAGATTATTTTGGCATCCAACATTTTGTTTAATTCTTTCTTCACCAATGGTTCTAGGCTTCGATGCATCTTATGTAGCTTTTGTTGGTAGGGCCTGGCCTCCTTTTCTAAAGGGATTACATGCTACATGACACTGGTATAAAAGGTCTTTAGGTATTCATATTTCCACACAAAGATGTCCTTATAGTCATTAAATAGCTTGACAAATGCAACCTTTTCTTGTGGAGAGCGCCCAAGGCCCAGATTGACATTTTTTGGGTCTTCTTTGGTCCCAAGGTTGACCGATTCATACTTCATGGATGAGCTATGCATTTTACAGTTGTTGGTTTCTTGAATTTATCATGCAAGTAATACAAGTGCTCCATCTTAACAATTGATTTGGGAATCACATTGAGCTGATCCTTTTCCTCATCTTCCCTCTTGTTCATAAGCCTATCGTGTTCTCTCTTGTCAATGACTACATTCTTGAATGTCTCCTTGCAATGCAAGAACTCAAGGATTTTCTCATCATCTTCGAACACTTGCCAATTTTAGATTTTATCAGGCACAGATGGTCTAAAAATCAATTCAACATAACATTTATTCTTCTTTAATCTAAAATTAGGAAAAATTTTAGCAGCCATACTAGCCATCAAATAAGCACCATGGTTTTGCCTTCAAGGTATGTATGTGATATTAAAAGAATAAAAACTATCAAATAAGTTCCATACCTCATGCTGGTACCTTACCAGGTGTGATGAATTGCAATGTATCCTTTTCCTTACCTGATCCACGATTATCTGTAAGTCACCAAAAACTTTAAGATTTTTTACAATCATATCAATGGATTTCTTTAGGCCTTGCAGCATGCCTTTATATTCTGTTGTATTGTTGGTGCATGCAAACTCCAACCGGCTGGCCATCAAATGTTGGTTCCCTTGTGGGTCAATGAGAATACTCCCAACACTAGTTTTTCCCTTCTTATGTGGGAATTTACCATCTTGAGTAGCATTCGTTGCAATGGGAGATGCATTTTCTTTTTCTGGATCGTTTGCAACAGGGGTATTCTTGGATGGACCACTGGGTGTACTCTTCTCAATAGGAACTTTAGGAGAAGGTGCCTTCACAGGGCATACATCTTTCTTGGTCGAATCTATAGGATATATCACACCTGCAAGTTATTGTTTGCTTCTTGTGTGGATTTCATTAGTGTGGATCTCTGCCATACTGTCTCCTTGGTCATCATCTTTCTCATTTGTATAGAAATCCCACAGTGAGTTGATTTGGTATTATTCTTCTAAGGGCTCTTCTACTTGGTATTATTCCTCATCTTCCTGTTCTGGCTCTAGCTCCACTATAGGTTCTTCTTGGTTGAGGAGCGATATGATAAGAGCCAACTCTTTTGTTTTTAAACTCCCTTCATTGGGTGGAGTAGGCAGTGCAAGTGGACCATGAATGCATTCTATCTTCTTATGATAGAAAGGTTTGAAGGGTTTTCTGTTGTTATACTCTCCTCCACTCCTGCTCATACTCTCTCCAGAATTCATTTTCATATCGATGACTATATTTGTCAACTTCTTAATGATCCGATGCAAACCCTCTACATCTATGGTATCCTTTTTGTTGGTTTCAGCCCCTTTGTTATTACTCCCATTATTCTTCTTGGATGGCTGAGAGGATTTCTTTTCTCCGGTTATAGGGTAGCATGATGTGAGACTCAGCATTTCATTCTCAACTTTTACTGCTTCATCAATAGCACCTTGTAAGGTTTGTGCATTACTCCATTTGACCCACATCGTAGTAGCGATAGGGAGAGCAGTGATGTAAAATTCCTTGAACAACTCTTCTGTAGGTCTGGCTATGGCCAGGATTCTTTTGAACAAGGTGTTGAACCAGATATTAAAATCCTTAACCTTTTCTTGCTTTCCATTTTGAAACAAGATAGTTCTAGGACTAAGGTAGCATGGGTTTTGTCATGGCCATATTCGTCTAAAACAGCCTATTGAAAGGCAGCCCACTAGGTGATTGATCCGGTTCTCAAGCTAGAGTACTATGTGGAAGCTGCACCAGTTAGGGTAAAAGGGAATAGGCAATAGACTATATCTTCATTTGCTAACCCCAACATGTGCATGACCAAGAAGAATGAATTGATATGGTCTCCAACAGTGCCTCCTTGCTCAGAGTCGAATTTAGGTAGTACCTTTTCTACATTCTTGCGTAAGAAATGCTACTATCTAGGTATCGCCATGACATCCTAAGAGAGCCAAGGAGGTAGTGCTCTTAGAGGAGGTGGGAATTGGTTTCCAGCTGGTGGAGGAATAATAGCCATATCTTGGATAGGGATGTTCTTGTTGAGGGCTTCTTCATTAGGACTTTCCAAATCAGGCCAAGGATTGCCTTTATATGGGGAATCCTCAGGGAT
>APFE030186367.1:70385-114817 GCA_000404065.3 Pinus taeda | reverse complement strand
CTAGTAGGTTTAGGGTATCCAGAAGATCTTCCCTTACCCCTCCAAGCCAGACTAGCTTCAGTGGCCGAGGATCAAGTGTGAACCTAGCCCTTTTCTAGCTAAGATGGAATCTTTCTTCATAATCCTCTAGGGATTCATCATGCCCTAAATTCATCCTACAAATTTCTTCTTTAGTGTCTTTGGACCTGAAGTAGTCTCGATACTTCTTGTTGAAGGCTTGCTACATCTGATCCCAAGTTGTGATGCTATCCCTAGGTAAACCCACCAACCAGCACAAAGGTGCATCCTTGAGAGTGGATAGGAATAGTTTCAACTTCTGCTCATCATTGGTGTAACCATAGGTTCTGCATATGAAAAAAAACTCAAACAAGGAAGTGATTGGATATTCTGAGGTCAGGCCATGGAAATGAGGAAGAGCAGAGGGGATTATGTTCCTCATATTGGTATTTGGATTAATTTCTCTGATGGGAAAGGTACCCTTAACTCTTTCTCTATTTCCTCTATCATTTCTATTTTCAGCCATCGGGTGAGTTGGAATGGCTTCTTGTTTGGTAGCAAAAGACCCGTGCAATGGTCATAGGGCATCAATCCTAAAGTTTTGGGTAAAATTATAGTAAAGAATCTGTGAAATGCGTGGAGTGTTATTTGTAATGGACTAGAGTCAAAGGGAAGTTTGCCAAAAATTAATGTAAAGAAAGGTAGATTGAGTCGGCCTACCCATGGAACACGGTCCATGGAAAGGTATAAATAGAGCGAGGCTCTATGGGTAGAGATTGTTAATTTTTTGGGTTTGATGATCTAAATCTGAGGTGTAATGGGTGGTTGAGGGAAGTAATCTGAAAGCATCTATAAGTCCAGGTCGAGGGTTTGGGTAGAGGAAAGAGGCTTTGCAGCTGTGTGCGTAGAGGCTTGCACGAGTTCGTAGGTGTGTGTGCAGACCTCTGCAGCTGAGTGCACATGGCAGATCTAGATGTAGTGTTGGTAAATTGGAAATAAAGATAAGTTTCTTCTAAATTTCTGTGGTAAATTTGAACTATCACGAATCTCCTTCTGTATCGTTATTACAACTATTTTGATTTATGCACATTACTAAATACTTGTGAATCTAGGTTTGATCTTAACCTGCAAACTAGATAATTGTGATAAATGTTTGCTTAAAGACCTCCATATGTATATTTGGGTTATAATACTTAACCAAATAAATTAGATCTGTAATCGGCGCAGTAAGAGAAAGCTAACGTTATCTAGATCTGTGCGGATCTAGCACAACACGAGGATATAGGACGGTGCGCGAACCTCTCAGACCACATCTAGACATCCCAAGGGTGCAGAAACCTGGTTCCAGCACCCTTCCCTACTACCTTGAGTGAGACCTCAGTCCGTGCTTCGTGGGCTATTGCTAAAAGGGTTAGTAGCTGTGGGATTTGCTTCGCTAAATAATTCTTCTGAACCTGGGTTAGTCCCATATAAGCCAACACTTCTTCTTCTTCTTCTCCCCCTGTAGGCTCTTCAAATATCTCTGGTTGTTCAATTAAGGGTTCCTCCAATTCGCAGCCACCGAAGAAGAGGTAAAGTTAGTTCTTTAAGGTGGTGGTGGTATTTGGCAGAAATTTCCCTAAGTTATCCCTATTACTACGAACCATGAAAGAAGTTGTTTTTTTAAGTTTTGAGAATAATTGCATAATTGAAATTGAAAACTAAATGCCAAATAATTGACTAATGAAAACTACTTGAATGAAATCTCACTTGCAGAATGGAAAAGTAAGCAAAGGATGTAGAATGGAAAAGTAAGCAAAGAATGCAAAATGGAAAAGAAAGAAAACTAAATTACTTTTGCATAAATGAAAGTAATAGCAGAATATTAGAGGTAAGAAATGGAAGAAAGAAAGTAGTAATCAGATATTACCTAGACACCTCCATGGTAACGACGCCAAAAAATTATGAGCACCAGTATTGTAGCAAGAATGATTGTCGGGAACGAGATCCCCCAGGGACAGTTTTGGGGCTAAAAGCCCATGTTTTGGGTTGAATTTTGTAATAAAGTTATAAAGTCTCTGCATTTTGTGGTCATGGAGCATGAAGGTGTCATGATTCATAAAGGATTGTCTGCCCTTATTTTGTAAATTAAATTCTGTTGTAGAGAGCTACCCATCATCCACGGACCATGGGATTGTATAAAAAGAGCTAGGTAAGTAAGCTCTAAGTTTTTAATAAGTTTTAAAGAAGTAAGAAGTCTTGAGTGATACGGGGAGAAGTCTATGTTTTGGGTCATAGCATAGGTAGAGGCTCTATAGCTGAGTGCACAGAGGCCTGGGGTGGAAGTCTGCAGTGGAGTGTGCGGACCCCTGCAACTATGTGCACAGGGTGGATAGAGTTTGTAATCATCTGAAGATATCGATAAAGAGAAGTTTTCTACAAATTCTGTATCTTTGTTTCATGTTAATGCATCTTGTCATATTGTGTATTAATTTCATTTATAATTCTTATGTGATGTGCAAATGTATGTAATTACGTTAGATAATTGAACACAACTAAGGATATATGTTTACGTGGTGCTAAATGTGATTGTTTAATAAGATAAGTAAGATGCCTAAGCTAGTTTGGGAATATGCATGATAGGCTTCCCTGGCAAAATGAAAGTACCTACTACAGGTTAGGTTTGTATGAAGGTCAATCGTACCCCTTTGCGGAGGTACTGAAAGGCTAAATAAGGGGCTCAAGTGACAGATCCCTAGAGCTTAACGACCCATGCAAAAGTAGGAATAGAAGTAATAAATAGACATCATCACCATCTTAGGGTGCATAAACTTCATTCTAACATCTTGCCATACTGCTTCCGGTGAGACTTCAGTCCGCGCTCCACGGGGTGATTCCAAAAGGGCCAGGAGTGTAGGGATTTGTTTGGCTAACTAATGTTAAACCTGGGTCAGGCCCCACACAGCTAACAAATGGTTCCATTTTCAGGACCAGAATCTAAATAAGAAATGTGTGATGTCATATCATTGGTGTCCAACTAGGAAAGAGATCGGAAGCTGGTTGGATAGGAAGATCCACAAATTTGATGTGCAGGAGAACAAAAACCCGTGATTGACAAAGGAATAGTGGCTGTACCTATATATAGAAATCCATGAGATATTTTTTTGTTCCTTTCTGGTTGAGCTATATGAGTGGATCGCGAAGCTAGAAGATAGCTAAGGAAGGTGGAGACTTGACGGTCCTATTGTCTGGACCCCAGAGTTAGTACAGAGGTTGGACACATCTAAGGATAAGATTCCTGCGTTGTTGATCATTGGCTCGATCACATCATAGGAGGAGTTGTGATTGAATTCATGGTCGATACCTCAGTTAGCTTAAAAAATTACAAAAAGTGGTTTTATTTATTTTCCATACCTCTAGTCTTTTTATATTTTCATTTATTTACAATAGATCTTTTTTGATTGTTCGTAAACCTCTTCATATATTAAATTTACATTGTGTTTATACAATAATAATTATATTGATTTTTAAATGGGAGTGACGATAGATTAAAAATGTTAAATGTTAAATGTTAAAAAATACACGTTAAATGTTTACATTTATGTTTTTACGTGAGATATTTCTATACTGGGTTGTAGAGCACCTCTTAGCACAATAATTTACACATAGTTTGGCAGCAATTACAAATGTATGATATGTAACATGAAATGTCGAAGGATGATAAGTTAGTAGGGTGGTGGTGGGGAGAAAGCGGTGAGGATGCCACATCCAAGGGAAAAACTAAGTTCAACAGTAGGCCCAAGAGGACATTGAAAATTAACATTCAACTGCCTCCTATCCACCTCCCCCTTGAAATCCAAAATGAAATCCATCGGTTGGAAAGCCTTGTTAGGGACAAACATCATATTTTTAGATTATGGACAAAGTGGGTCACTTGGTTACCAACTCTTCAACATTATGCAAAGGAGGAAGTTGTATTTCAGTGCTATATCACTATACTAATAAGTGAAAACCATGTTGGGCAGAGTCCTCACAAGAAATACTAAGAAATATATAATGTATTGGCATGTATAGAAGAATTCAAACATGTACAGAGGAATGAATAAGTCTTCTTATTGCTAGACCTTCTCACGTCAAGCACCATATCAAATGTGTTCCTACTCCCTCTACTTGCTAGTATCTAGCGTCAGAGATCCAACAACTATTACATCTTCAGACTCTTAATTTCCTTCATAATAGTCGATAGTTTTTTCTTTATAATTAATGAATAGATATTTTAATTATAGTGAAGCTCCTAAAACTATTACAATTTTGGAGACTTTAATATTTTATAATATATGAATTCATGCATATGTCAAAGACATGAGGAGTGGTTTTAATTATATGATATTTTCGATAAAGAGTTAATTTAAGTAAATAAATAGCTTCAATACTTTGATCAAGATGGATTTGTCACATGTTTCTTTCATTTACTTTTTCATCCACTAAATCTGTATATGTATAAATTAAACAATGAAAAATTACACATATTGTATGTGTATACACACACACACACACACACACACACATTATATCAAGCCGGTCAAATATTGAAAACTTCTTTGCAAGTTTCAAACTATAAAATATATTTTCACCTCGAAGGATTTGATCCCTCTTGTCACTTTCTCGATCTTTCATTAAGATGGACCTCTATAGACATGGATATATACTCGTAATATCAGCAACAAACCTAGTAAGCATGGTGAGAGTGGGATTATTGATGTTTTATAATTCTTTAAATTTAAAGTTTTCAAAATTTGAAAATTTTTATAGGCAATTTTTTTTATGATTTAAAAATAGTAAATATTTTATTATAAAAAGAAGCATGTGAATTGAGGGTTCGAATGAGGAGAATATATACATCTCTCAAAATTAAAATACATATCTTTAAGGGCCTAAGGGTAGTTCAATTGGTCGAGTTCTCATTGCTAAAGCACCTTGCTAATGAGAAGGTCATAGTGTCAATTATCCTCGAACGCCCTCAAGGTTAAAGGTTCTACTGATAAGTGGGAAGGATGTGATCCCTTCAGGTAGTTTTGTGGTGAATATTTACTTACAAAATAAAATTAAAAATAAAAACAAATACCCTCTTAGGACAATAAACTCCTTTCTCAAAATTTAAGTTATCTAATTTGAAAAATAAGAGATTTTTATCTATATATATATTATATATATATATTATATATATATATATAATATATATTATTATCATATATATATATATATATATATAATATATATATATTATATATTATAATATTATATATATATATATTATAGCATATCTTTCAAAACAAGTTATAGCATTTTATTATATGATATATTGGTTCGTTAGATCATAATTAAATATAATTAAGAAATTAAGAAATATTTTATGTGATATTATGAAAGTTCAACTTTAAATTATGTCATATGAATAATATCTTATATATAATTGAATATTATATAAATGATAACCTTAATTACGAAATGCATGAAATAAATGATTATCATATTGTTAAACCAACATAGATGCATCTTAAATACAGATCTAACATAAGCCAAGAGGGATCCAATTTCTACATTTGCATACTTTTTTATCAGCACACATTATTTAAATGTTTTGTATACTTATTTTTTTTAGATTAAAAATAAAAATAAAAATTGTCCAACATGAGCAAAATTTCAACTTTGATGAGGGACAAACAAGCTTACACATCATATTGGGCTATAGAATGGGCCTGTCAGCTAAATCAAATAAAAATTAAAAAAATGTTCTTCACATAAACCCAATATGGGCGTAGTTATTGTAAATGAATATTTACAATGTGATGATGGTAGATAAGGAAAAATATAGACATTGGCTTGGCAACTAAATGAAAAAGACTGACAAAAAGTAGTACAAACAAAGAGAAGAGGAAGATAGATGGTAACTAAATGTTATTTAGTATAAATAATAGATTGAAAAATTATTTTAAAAAGTTGGTAATTTTAATGTTGGTAAAGTTACGTAACGAGCTCACAAAATAGAAGAAAAGATAGATCAATGACTTGAAAATCGTCTTTATTAATGGGGCAACCTCCTTTACATTACACAAATGAACAATTCTTGTATTATACAAATGACAGATTCTCCTTTCTAGGTATATGAGTCTAAGGGGTAACAATATAATCAAAGATGACATAACAATAATAATATAAGTGCACAACGATAACAATAGTGGGCTTCTATGGGGCACAATAATAAGAATATGGGGACAATAGGGGCATAATAATAACAATCAAGGCTACAATGGCAATAGTAATGGGGAAATCACTAGTATTATAAGGACCCAACATTCCCCTCTCCTTCAAAAAAGTGGTTTCCTCAATGCTTGAGTAGTTTTGGATGCTTCTGTATAAAACGCTTGTCCTGCCATATGGAATATTCAGCAGGTAAGTTCTTCCGCTTGATGAGATACTTCGAAATTGATCAATTTCATAGTTGTGAAGTTCTTATTTCTATGACTGCTACAGGTTCCAATATGATTTTTCCTTCCTCGTCAACTTCTGGAAATATTTTTTGAACTAGGAGCTTGTCACCTATAAGCTTCTTTAAGCATGAAACATGGAAAACAAGGTGCACTCGTGAAGCTGTAAGAAGCTCCAATTTGTATGCCATAGTACCAATCTTTTGTAAGACCTTGTACAAACCATAATATTTTGGTTATAATTTATTATCCTTCTTAGCTTGCTTGAGGGACATTTTTTTATATGGCTGTAGCAGAGGAATACCTAGTCACCTACATCAAAACTTATTTCGTTATGATCTTGATCTATGTGTTGTTTTATTTTATTCTCCACCAAAGTGAGGTTATCCTTTAAGAGTTGGAGAACTTGTTGTTAATGCTTGACGTGATATTCCACTACTTGAGCCTTAGAATTTTCTCCTAAATATGATGTGATGCAAGGTGGATGATATCCATGAAGTTCCATAAACGGGGTCATTTTTGCTGCAATATGGAAGGAAGTGTTATACCACCATTTAGCGATAGGAAACCATTTGACCCATTGTGTATGTTTATCAGATAAAAGGAAACGAAGATATCCTTCCAAACATTTATTTACTATCTCAGTTCTCCCATTAGTATGAGGATGATAACGTGAGCTATGAGCTAACTGAGTACTAAGACAAGAAAATATTTTTGTCCAAAATTTTCTAGAAAAAATGCGATCTCTTTCTCTTATAATAATCTTTAGGTTTCCATGTAGCTTTTGAATTGTTTCCATAAATGCAGTAGAAACTGTACTCACTTTAAATGGATGAGATAATGCACAAAAGTGTGCATACTTGGTAATTCTATCAACTACCACCATGATGACACTCTTTCATTTGAACTTGGGTAAACTTGTGACAAAATCCATTGAAACCTCCTCGCAACGTTGGCTTCGAATGGATAAAGGCTATAATAGACCTGGGGTGGTAATTGTTTCAAATTTATGGAAAACCAAACATTCCTCCACAAACTCTATAATATCTTATTTAAGCCCATACCAAAAAATTCCTTCTTAACCCTATGGTATGTTTTTAAAAATCCTGAGTGTAATTCCATAAGAATATTTTGTTTGAGATGTGAATTATTACATAGGTATAAGAAATCTTTGTACCATAACGAATCAGTTTTCCAGCTAAATGTATCAAATGTACTAGGATCTTGTTGTAAGTTTTGAATGAGTGCCCACACTTCTTCATGATTATTCTATTCATCCGTTGCTTCGTTTATCCAGTCTACTTGGTTAATAGAAATGGCGCAAAGTATTGCTTCCACATCCTCATCCTTTCTTGAGAGTGCATTTGCCACAACATTTTGCTTCCCTTTTTTGTAGATTGTTTCAAAGTCATAGCCCAATATCTTTTTGACCCATTGTTGATTCTCTTCTATAGATAATATTTCTTCTAAAAGGTATTTAGGTCTATCATGATCCGTTTTTACCTTGAAGTGTCTTCCCGTTGGGTAGGGTCACCATTTCTTAAGTGCATGTAGTATTGCAAACATTTCCTTTCATAATAGCTTGTAGAACACTTTCCTTGATTGGAGACTTTTAAGTAATGGGTCTTTTTCTTGATTAAACAACCCAATTCCATTTCCCAGCAAAATTCACAATATTTTTATTTGTGAAGTCCGACAAACCTAAGCCGATGCTTGGCATATTTCCTCTTTAAGATGTTCAAAGGCATCCGTTCCTTCTGGAGTCCATGAAAATGCATCTTTCTTCAATAATATTATTAGAGGTGCTTCTATTCGCCCATAATTCTTAACATTGCGATAATACCTTTTCAACCCAAGAAATCCTCGCATATGCTTTATGGATGTGGGGACTTTCCATTCCTTAATGGCTTTAGTTTTTGTAGGGTCTATTTTAACACCTTCATGAGATACAATATGACCCAAATATTCCACTTCTTATACTCCAAAGAAATATTTGGAGCTTTTGCAAATAATTTTTTCTCCTCCACTAATTTGAGCACCTTGTCAACATGTTGAACATGATCCTTCCAAGACTTGTTGTAGATTAGTATATTATCAAAAAATACTAATAAAAGATTTGTAAGGAACGAATTGAAAATGGAATTAATCAAACCTTGAAATTTAGAAGGGACATTGGTAAGGCCAAAAGACATGACCAAAAATTCATAATGAGCCTCATGAGTTATAAATGTTGTTTTTGGAATGTCATTAGTATTCATTCTGATTTGATGATATCCTAAATGAAGATCCAACTTGGTGAAGTAAATTGATGCATCTAATTCTTCCAATATTTCATCAATGAAAGGAATGAAATATTTATCTTTAATAATGATTTTTTTGAGTTCCTTATAATTCAGACACATCCACCATCATCCATTCTTCTTGCGCACCAATCTACTGGAGAAAAGAAAGAACTTTGACTAGGTTGTATTATACCAGACCCTAGCATTTCTACAACCATATGTTCAATTTCAGTCTTTTTGGCATAGGGCTATCTGAAAGGCCTAATGTTTGGAGGAACACTTTATGGAATCGAATGAATAGCATTATCATGATCACAAATAGGTGGGAAGCCTTTGGGAGTCTCAAACACCTTCAAAAGATTGCCCAAGGCTTTTTGGAGATCTAGAGAAATAGATGATTTCTATGTGGGAACTTCTAGTGAATATAGTTTTGAAATTACGCCTCGTTGAACTTTCTTTATAACCTTTTTCATTCTTTTAGAGCTGATTATCTTTCTCCGTTTCCATGTGATACCCTTAATTCAACCTCCTCTCCTTTTGAAAAAAATCATGAAAAGTTCTTTAAAATTAAAAGCTATTCTACCCAAGAATTGTAGCCATTGAAATCCTAGTATAACATCAACATCACCCATTTGAATGGAAACCATTGGACTATTGAATACATGTTCTCCCATGAATAGCTTGATATTATAGCACTTTCTATAGAAATTTATGGTTCCTCCACTTGACACTCTAGTGCTGGATATAGGAAGCAATTCAATTCCTTGGCTATCTTACAATCAATAAAATTATGGGTGCTGCCTGAATCAATCAACACTATTACCTTTTTATTCTTCATATTTCATTTTATCTTGAAAGTTTGCGGAGTGGTAATTGCGGCCAATGCATTACAAGATATGGTCATATTCATTTCCTCTTTCTATAGGGTTTGTTCCTGGTGTATATCCTCTTCTTTTCACATTTCGTGTTCCTTCTCTTCCTCCTCTTCACAACATATGTAAAATAATTTCTTCCAAGCATGCTTATGACATTTATTGTATTTTCTATCACAACCATAACAAAGCCCTTTTCCTATTTTTTCTTCCAATTGTTGTGGTGTCTAACTTGTAGGTTGTGGAAGGCTAGGTGCAACAACACTTCCATATTTATATTTACGAGTGGTAGGCTTCCATGTTGCGATAATTTTACTTTCCATTTTCCTTTCCAACCTGAATCCCTTCTCCAATGAATCAGGTTCCCAAAGGTGAACCTCATGTTGATGTTATCCTTTAATGTCCTTATGAAAACATCAATCCTATGCTCCTCTAGAATGTCTTTTACCCTTATATTCAATTTTTGGAAATCCTCAATGTGCTCCAGCATTGAACCCTTTTGTTTTAGATTTATCAATTGCGTAAAATGGTGTTTCTTTTTGTATCCTCATAATGGGCTATCATTTCTTCCATAACAATTTCGCAAGTGACAATTTGTTTATGAGAGCAAAGCCATCGATACCATAAAAACTAATTTGGTTCCAAATATAAAGTTGTAATGAGTACCTTTTGTGTGTTTTGCAAATTATGGAGACCAAGATATTGCTCCATCTGTAGTATCCATGTTATGAGATCCTTTCCATGAAACTTTCTGATATGTATCTTTGGAACATGGTGGGTCTTCAATCCAACCTTAGAGTCTATGAAATCATTATTACATTTTTTTTGTTCTCATCATTAGTATCCTTTACTACTCCTTCACCATTAATGAGAGTTTCTTATAGAGACTTTGTCAAAAATGCCTTTAAACATTCCATTTTGCCTTTATCTTTTTCTTCTCTACCATCCATCTTAGCTTCCACATATTTCTTTAAACCATCCATCTTAGCTTCCATTCCTTTATATAAACCATCCATATTAAATTCCACACCAACCATATTAGCTTCCATGCCTTTCTTTAAACCATCCATCTTAGCTTTTGTTAGTTTTTGTGAGACTGAATTTTGTTCCACTTGGTCTCGTAATTTTGATATATCATGTTGCATTTCTTCCTCTTCTTCATGAGTCATGATTGAGATTTTAGGTTACTTAGTAGGTGTTTCCATTTTCTTTATACGAGGCATCAATTAATGATAATTATGCTTCACTATGCCCTATGAATTCTTGCAACCAAATTTTTCAAACCAATCTTATGCAAAATTTCAAAAAAAACTACGCACCTTTTTCACTTTGTAGGAGTTCGATATTGAATCTACTCTATCTCTGTAATTCCCTATCTCCAAGGTCTGAAATTATGTCCTTCATAGCCCTCTGAGTCCTCTTTCCAACCCCACAAGTCTAATCAATATTGGATTCGCCAAAGAAGTGTTATGCTAAATCTCCCACGATGGCCTTATTATAGACTGGTTTAGTAGAGTGAAATTGTATGAAGTGCCACATGTCATAGTTTTGACCTTAGGACCTTAAACTGATACAAAGAAAACTATAGGCTTTCCAATTTCCATAATGTTTTACAAAATTTCAATCTGATGCTCAGACATAACATTATGATGATTTTCCACATGTCACCTGTTTGAGATATAATTCAGGAGCCTACAAGAACTATGAATTATGTGGATCCTATCTGTGAAAATATAGTGCGAAAATATCAGAAAATGGGACCCAAGTTTCATCAATATTTCAGCTCAAATGGGTTTTAATTTTAGCTTCTGAAATGTCGTAGAAAAAATGTTATAGAGAAAATCCCACGCTAACCTGTTTTGAGCAGAGAAACCATAGAATCCAAAGCTCTGATACCAAATGTTATGTAACTAGCTCAAAAAATAGAATAAAAGATAGATCGATGACCTCAAAATCTGTCCCTTTTAGGGGAAAACCTCCTTTACATTATACAAATGAACAATTCTTGGATGATAGAAATGGCAAAACGTTCTTTCTATATATAGGAGTCTAAGGGGTCACAATATAATCAAATCTGACATAAAAATAATAATATAAGGGCACAACAATAACAATAATGGGCTTCTATGGGGCACACTAATAACAATATGGGGATAATAGGGGTACAATAATAACAATGAGGGCTACAATGACAATAGTAATGGGTGAATCACTAGTATTATAGGGACCTAGCAGGAGACATTATTCAAATGTTTTATATAGTTATTTTTTTAGATTTAAAAAAAAGGAAGAAAATTTTGGCCAACATGAGGGAAATTTCAACTTTGATTACGGATGGAAAAGCTTACACATCATATTGGTCTCTAGAATGAGCCTATTTTCTCAATCAAATAAAAATTAAAAAAATGTTCTTCACATAAACCCAGTAAGGGCGTAGTTATTGTAAATGAATATTTACAATTTGATGATGGTAGATAAGCAAAATATAGACATTGGCTTGGTGATAAAATGAAAAAGATAGGGAAAACTCAGTAGTAGAAACAAAGAGAAGAGGAAGATAAATGGTAAGTAAATGTTATTTAGTATAAATTAAAGATTGAAAATTTAATATTAAAAAGTTAGTAATTTTAATATCATCTCAAAAAAATTAATAACATAATTATAAAAATCTATTATGATTAACGAATTCAAAAACTTGTGATCGATATTGAATGTTAAGAAAAATTTTCGGTAGTAATCAAATAGGAAAAATATTTACTAATGTGTTTCGAACCATCCAGTGTGATTCATCATCATGACAAGATGAATAACTAGATCATGGCATCAATTTAAATATTAAATCTAGTTTGATTGAAAATGTAAATTATCACCTTAAGTGATAAGGACAAGCAGGCCTACAGGTCTAATTCATTACTACATTTTTTTTTGTAAATATTACATTCTCTTATTATGAAAAACCAAAGGAATTACATAAAATTATGTTTCTGAAAGTAATCAGGATATATTAATTCTCATTGGGACCAAAAAACTTGGTTACAATAGCAAAACAACTGTCATTCTAGACATATATAGACCTAGAAAATAGGGAGTCACTGAAACTATTCCATCGTCCTTTTTACCACCCTATACAAAAAAAAAAAACTTACTATTTTAATGAATTGATATAAGTATGACAAAGTATAGCAGCAGTGGTAACATAGATACCTCAATATATAGATACTAAATCAAAGGTATAAGTAGACTAGTAAAGGATGTTGACTATTGATCTTGGAGAGCTAGCTTCATGAGAATTATTGCACTATACTTAAACTCAGCCTAGTTCCAGAAAAAGAAATAGTGAGAGAATAAATCCACAAAGCATAGTTTTGGAGTATATTCATTGCCTCTATGGAATATTCCTACATATATATTAGAATGTATAACGTCATCTACAAATCAACTTAAAAGAATGATAAACATGATCTCAAAATAAAAAAACAAAAAAAAAAATCCTAAAACCACTTATATACATTTGCAAAGGTGTCACAAAGATTTACTACCTATGAATGATACCTCTACAAAAATTCCAACGTAGGGCTAATTTAAAGGGGTCACTTCAAAGTCTACTAGTTCACAACTTTTCACTTTGAAAACACACCTCACAATACAAGGATCATGCCATATTACTATGAATATATTTATCCAAAATTTATGAATATCTCAAACATAGACTAAGACTAAGTTTCCTTCTAAAATAGTCAAGGATTCACATTGCACATATTGATTTTTCATGTCTTCTTATTATAGGCCTTATTAGTCCCTACCATAGGCACGACTAAGATTACAGTAATCAAAATCGTGATGTTAACATTATTTAAAGCTAGGTATTATTGCATGTTGTTGTTAAATGAGAATCACATGTAGCTTCATCATCTTATATGGCCTCTTCGTGAGGAAGGCGATATATTATGAGCATTTTTTTTAGTCGTATATGGTCATGTGTGTAGATTGATGCTAACATTAATTGAAAGTATTAGATGGTATGTTATTTGGCATTACTTATATATCTTCCTTATTTCACATGGATTTCTCCATATCTTTTGCAATGCTTAACACTTGTCACTACCTCTGCCTCTAGTTCACTATCATTGGATTACAATACATGCAGTTCACCTAATGAAAAATGAACAATTCCCAATGCTTCTCTGTTCACTAATCTAGATAGCACATGAAGTTCCATAGTAGCAATCCAGATAAGCACCATGGCATGGTTGCATGGCTAGGCATCTTTGCCGCTCGTGGAGACACCCACTCAACAGAGGTCATAATGAATATATGTGTAGGTATAGAAGTACACTTATTTTCAATAAATTTATGAGCAGGAGTGACATGAGAGTAATATGAGTGTACCTTGTCTCTAGAAGTTGATTGAAATATGTGGATTGTCACAACCATTTTTTCTTTGGGTGAACCATCTGCTGTCAAATTATCCTTCATCTCTTGACCCCCATTTTCACTCGGTTGTGGATGTGTTTTACCGAGATTTAAGCTTGTAATTTTCTACATGGTATGAATATTACATTGTTAGAAGACGAAAAGTTTACCGATAATATGGTTTAAAGGTTATGGAAGGTTGCCTAGTCAATGCTAGTAGGGGTTTACGTTCAGTTATGAAAGCTATTGTTTTTATGTGAATCCTTTTATGCGAAGCAATTCATTGCCACTTTTATTTACAGCTAGATGTGAGCCGAGAACCACGATGTCTCATTTACTGGAGGTTTTATTTCTAGCCGCTATGTTGAGAAACATTCCTAGGTGGGCTAAACCCAAGCAAGGGTGACATTTATTTCCTTATAAAAATGGGGTATGCTGTGGTGTTTGTTCAACGTTGCTTTTGAAATCACTGGCCCTATACTTACCCAAGACTTAACCAAATTGGTCATAATGTTCTTCAAGTCTTTTGAAAAAGCAATAGTGCAGGGTGGAAGATGAGAATCAAATTATAAAATCCTTTGTGCTATTTTTCCCAATTACCTGTGATTTGTAGCGTTTATTCTTTTCCAGTGAGTGGAATAGAAATTTTACAAATGAAGTCATTTTTGTAGTTTATTTGAATGCTCTTTCAAGCTAGAGAAACAAAATCCATTCTAGAAGTCAATCGATGTAGCTAGGAGGTTGTTTAGTGCAATAGTTATGAAAGGTGTGTCACAGTGATTTCCCGGTCGTGGTAGGAACGAACAACACGTAGTGAGTGAATGCATTAGCTAGAACCCTGCATGAAGTGAGACGCAACAAGAGATATTAAGAAAGAAGAATGTCAATGAATGAAGTGATAGTGAGTTATTACTATTTGTCGCAACCCAAGTTGGCCAAGATTTTTGGAAAAAACTCTATGCTTTGTGGGGCAGAGTGCACAATGCAGCATGTAGCGGAACACGAAGTGGACTGCACAGTGGAGAATTTTGAATACATTGCGCAGTGTCATAAGGGATTCGGGTTGGGCGAAGCCCCTCCATTTTGTAAAAGCACGTGATTTTTCAAGAGATCAATGGTTTCGGGACCATAGTAGCTTGTTTTAGGGAGTCCATGGTATTTGAAGCAAGATATTTTGATGACGTAAACCTTCGACGTAATAGTATAAATAGGGTAAAATAATAAGAAGAGAATCATATTTATATCTATGTCAATGTTATGGGTGAATTATTGTGATATGTAATTTGGTAGAGAAGGTGAGACTCTATAGTTGAGTGCATAGAAAGTCTGCAACTTAGCGCACAGGTGAAGAACTATTGTTGTTCAAAGATTCATTATATTAATCAAAAGTTCCCATGGACGTAGCCCTGCACTAGGCTCAACCATGGTAAATTGGTGTTTTGATGGGTATATTTTCTTATTATTGGTTGTAGAGTAGCATTTATTACAGTTTCATTTTACTTCAATGTAGTGATGATTTATGGTTTCATATAGAATGTTTAAGTTATTAATATAATGTTCCAATGTTTTTAAATTATAAATGTTAAGAATAGTATAACATAATAATACCACATCTCATAATCCTTCAACGATACATAAACCGGTTTTGGCATCATCCCATAGTCAGTTCGGGAGACATTGCGATCTACTTGCAGGTTGTTGCGGAAAGGACCAGTGGTTCAGGCTTTTGGTTGGTGTGCAATATAGATTGAACCTGGGTCACCCCAAAACAAGGCAACAAATGGTTCCATTGTTGGGACCAAGATCAACTTGAAGGATATATGGATGTGGTACCCTTTGAAGAAGGAGATTCAAGACTGGATAAACCTGAAAGAGCGAGAATTTGTAGATCAAGAAAACAAAATCCCTCATTTGACATCAGAAGCTTGGTTATAAAATTATGTTTTTATAGATCAATATGATATTATTTCGCTTCATTTCCTGTTGATTTGTATGAGTGGATATCAAGGTTGATTGAAAGGAAGAACTGTTTAAAAGGTGAAGAACATATGGTGTGGACTCTTGAACTAATACAACGACTCAAGAGCAGTGACAATAGGATTTCAAGGGTTTTCGATTTCTGGATTGACAACATCTTGGGAGGATTAATTACTGAGTTCATTGTATACTTGAATGTGTCTTGCAACAAAGGGGAATGACAATTATTCAAAGGATTGTGAGGTAAGTATTTAAATTCTTGGAAACTTTGGATTAAGATGGTTCTGTGTGAAAGGGGAGTTTTGTAGATGCAATCAGATTTCTAGTTTACTTATGTTTAGAAGAACAGAGAATAAGTCTATATAAGATATCAAGGTAATAGGAAGTGGAAATAGATATAGAGTAGATACCAAAAATATATCTCATGGAAAAGGCCTGAATTCCTTCGTAGAGACTAATTATAGTCCTCTTTTGAGTGGATCTAAAAGTGAGAGAGATGAAATACACCCTCAAAATCGCTAGGTAACTTTACGATATTCAACCTTCTAACTTGAGAGTTCACAAAAGCCAAAATCCCACAATAGCGAGGGTTTCTTCAGATTTCCCTCTCCCCCTCCCTTCCCCTACCACTTCCACCCCATCCCCTCCCATTACTGCTCCCCTCCCCCCTAATAAGAATTATGGCTCACGATATTAGGCTATATATTTTCAAAGGAACAGGATTGGAGGATCCATAACAGTTTTGGTTCTTATGTGAATTCTTATGGACAACGAAGTAGATCAATTATGAGAATATAAAGAAAGCGTAGCACGTTACAATGTTCCAAGATAGAGAATTGAGATGATATATCAAGCATTAAAATAATCATAATAGAACAATTGTAGATATTAAAAAAACACTTATAAAAGGGTTTAAGAAGTTGAATTCTAAGTCACGGTGCCTCACCGAGTTGAAAGAAATCAAACAGAAACCTATTGAGTGTGTGAGGGTGTTTGATGAAAGATTTAAGGTGTTACTGGATCACATAAAATTTGACATAGCTTTGCAACAACGTCAAGAATGGTTTATAGTTGCACTGCTACCTTATATCAGATTTCCATTGATGTAACAAAAGATTGAAAGTAAGGCCAAAGCTCTAGAGATTGTGATTAAATTTGAAGCTTCGCATATAAGAGATTCTAATGTAGGCATGAAGCATATCTAGAATCAACTAGCAAACTTAACCCTACAAATAAAAGACATCAAGAAAAAATAAAGTTAGTGTAGAAATATGGTGCACGAAGTTCAAATTGGAGGGTCATTCTAAAGAACAGTGCCCTATCTTCAAGAATTACATGGCTAATGGGGCACCAAATCCCTTGAATGCAGGATCCTTCCTATGGTGCAAAATATGTTAGACTAGAGGGTAACATTGTTCAAAAGACTATTACTTGTTAAGAAATATATACAAACTCTAAGGAATCTATATTGAAAAGTTTGCAAATCAGTAGGAAACGATGAGAATAATTATCGGGCTTAGGAATTAATGATGGAGCACACTGTTGATGCTTATAGAATACAAGAATAAGAGCATGGACATGAGGAAAATTGACAACTTGGTGGTCTAGGAGGTTACCAAGGTAGAGGTCGAGGTGGTGGAGCTCTTCGAGGATTTGGACAAATCATTTTCTATAACTGCAACCAACCAAGTCATTTTGCAAGAGACTAAGAAAGCCCTGCAACAGAATGTAAGTATTGTAAATCCTTTGACCATGTAATGGAAGAATGTTATGTACATATGGAAAATATGCAATAAAAAATGAATCAACATTCAACATAGAATATTCAAATGATTACTGCTGAAAGGAGGACTTGTTGGGATGTGTTATATTCTTTCCACGACTAGTCGCAATAATTAAATCGGGGGGGGGGTGCAGAGACCTAGCTTCGTTGCACTGAGTGCAGCAAGATGGTTACATGGGGGGCAGTAGCCCCCATCTACAGGGTTCGGGGCAGTGCCTTGCGGAAAGTTTTTTTGGACCCTAGATTAGGTGAGCGCACCTACCTATGGTTTTGTGCATGGATTTCACACATGCTTTTGGGTGCGATGGTTTTTGGTCCATGATATTTTGTAGATCTGGTTAAGGGAACTATGGTTATCCTCTAATACAAGGTTAATGGATTGGGGTTTATGGATGCTTCAGCATGTATAAATATTTATTGTAACATTGAAAGGAACATAACGAAAAATCAATCTAGTAGCCCGGGTTTTGGGATCCAGGGGAAAATCTCTGTGTATATTTTTCTTATGTGTTATGCTCTTGGCATTGTTTATTTTCTGGTTTTAGAATTCGTATGTAGGTAATTTATATACGTGGTTAAAACCTACATTTGGTATCATACTTGTTTTGGCTGCAAGGGGATGCCTTTGCCAATGAGTGGTTTTGCCCAGGCTTGTGGTAGACCTTGTTTAGTGGGAGATCTACCGGATTGATTCTTGGGGTGAAAAAAGATGGCGAGGAGTGGAAAGATAGAGATCAATAAATTTAATGGTCATAGTTTTGAGTTGTGGAATCTCAAGATGGAGGATTTGTTGGTGGACAAAGATCAGTGGATTACAGCAGATCTGGGTACTAAAGCAACGACAATGTCCAATGAAGACTGGAAGAAGTTGGATTGGAAGGAAAAAAGTAGAACACGATTGTGTGTCTCAGATTCAATAATGTTGAATGTATCAGGGGAAGCTATTACAAGGGTTTTGTGGGACAAGTTAGGGACTTTGTACCAATATAAGTCTCTGGTCAATAAAATGTTCCTACAAAAAAGGTTATATAACGTGAGGATGAAAGATGGAGACTGAGTGATAGAGCATCTAAACAAATTTAATACTGTGGTAAGCCAGTTATTATCTATTAATATTAAAATTTGAAATGAAGATAAGTGCATCAGCTCGTTTTGTTCTCTACCAAATTCATGGGACAGTGTGGTTATTTCAATAGGTAGTAATGCAACCACCTTGTAGTTGGATGAAATAGTCTCATCCTTGTTAATGAAGGAGATGAGACATAAAAATATTGAGAGCTAGAATGGTGATGCCTTGTCTATATGAAGAAGGTCCCAGAAAAGAAACAAAAATAAGTCATCGACTAGGAGATCTAAATCTAGAGGGATATCTAAATCTCCAGGAAAAGCTATAAAGGTGTGTCAGAAATGCGGAAAAGAAGGGCACTACAAAAGTGACTATAAATCTAAAGCTCCTAAGAAAGGAAAAGGATCTAATGGTGTTGCCTCTCCAGAAGAGAAAACCACCTTAGATGAAGATGGGGATGTGTACTTGGCTTCTTCTTCAAGTACACATGTAGATCATGAGGCATGGTTCATTGACTCACATGCATCCTTTCACTGCACTCCCCATAGCGAGTGGTTCTACAAGTATGAAAAACATGATGGTGTTGATGTTTTCTTAAGGGATGAAGGAAGGATAGAATCGTTAGTCATGAAAAAGCCAAGTTGAAGTTGCAAGGTGGAAGGATTAGAACACCTTTGGGTGCTCTTCATATTCCTGCATTAGTGAGAAATCTGATTTTTGTAAGCAATATGGATGATGTAGGTGTAAAAAGTGTTCGCGAAATATTCTCGTGAGATGGTTCGAGGAGGACTAGTATTGATGCAGGGAGTTGGGATTGGAACTCTGTACAAGCTGCAAGATAGAATTGTTATTGATGTGTGTAACAGTTATGTGGTTCTTGAGAGTGGAGAAAAAAATCTAGTGGTCTGTGGAGAAAAGACCATGCTATGGCATCAAAGGATTCGACATATTGGAGAGAAGGGCCTTAAAATACTTCATGGTAAAGGCCATTACAATCACTTTTAGTTGAGAGGAATGGTTGAAAGAGATGGATATTGATTTGGTTGATCTCAAGGACTTTCTCAAGCCAAAACATCGGAAAGAGTATGGTTCAGCTGTTCTAAGGAGTTATTTCCAAGATCATCATAGAAAATGGTTAGAGGTCTTTCAAAGGTACTTCACATGCAAAGGGAGTTTTAGTAAGGTGTATCACTATCACATTAGGATGTTAATGCATTTTACTAGCAATAAATGTTCTAATCTTCCCAATTATCTTTAGGAGTTAACATAAGATGGTTCACTGAGTTTATACAAAAGGAAATCAAGTCAAGTCGAGGCCAGTTTGTTTCATTTTTTGTTAACTAAATTGTTGCTAATGAAGGAGCTTGAGAAGAAGGAGAAATCTTGGTAGCAGTTTTTTGTTTCTTTAGGATGGGTAGCACAATCTTCAAACAATCAAAATACTAAGAAAGGTAGTGCTTCAATTGTGATTAAATAACCTTCACCTACAACAACAACCTTAGTCAAGAAGCCTTTGAATAAAAGCAAATTAGTTGATAAGAAATGTGCTAAGAAGCTACATTTCTCCCCTAAGTTAGAAAAGGTGGTAAGGGTGAGAAGAACAAGAGCCGCAACCAAGAGATTACCTGTGGGTCCTACATCTTCACCTATTCAAGTTATGGAATCAGAGGTCACACAAAGAGAAGTGGAAATTTATGAAAGGAACCAAAAAAATGGAGAGTTACAAGATCAGTTGGAAAAGGACCATGTGAAAATAACATACTTACACTACAAGAATAGGGATCTTAGGCATAAAGTGTAATCAGAAAATATCCAGCCTAGTGGACGAGATCCATGAAAGGAAACATTGGCACATGTTCCCGAAGGAAAAGGAAAAATGGTCACTGATGTCGAAGAGCTGAAAAAGCCAGTTGAGAATTAAAGGAGACATAGAACTAGGTCTGCTACCAAGATGAAAATGAAAGTAAAGGAGTTTTCTCAACCTGTGGTATTTGATGAGAATAAATAATTTGAGAGGCCACTGAAACAACTTGAAGGAATACAACACCAAGTAAATCAACTTATAGGGAATGATCACATGTATAAGATGACATTTTTTAAAGAGGTACAAGTTGCTGAGGGAGTCCTTAACAAGGCGAAATACAAATTGAAGTGGACCTTTCCTCTACATAGGAAAGTGGACAAATTATATGTACAAAACTTGGTCCTAAAAGGAAGAGTTAGGTTGGTGAAGGAGAAGCTCACTAAAGTCAAGGAAGTTGGAAGGAAGAGGAAGAGAGATAAGTTGGAAGTACATGTAGAGGCTAGTACAAAGGTGAATCTCTAGAAGAAAATGTCAACTCAACTCTAAAACTTTGTTTTAATCTTAAGAGATAAAAGAAAGTAAATTTTGATGGAACTTGCAAAAATGTAGCAATGGTCTTGCTGCACTTTTTATATAAATTTTGATAATGGCGATATAGTGAAGTTGGAAATTTTTCTCTCATGAGGGAGTTATATGAAGGTTATAGCGTCCAATTTGATGTCTCAAGAACTTTATATAAAAAATGAGTCATTATATGTTCGATTTTTGGAGGCACTGCGAAAATAGACATTGTTGTTGTGAAAGTAGGGAACAGGTCAAAGGGAGGTCTGTGACCATTTTGACTCTAATTTGGGAGGTTCAAAACCAACACAAGATTATTTCAAGAATACCCATTTGCTTCATTTGGACAGGAATAGGATAAAACCGTATAGAGCAAGGGAGCTAGTTCATTTTGTTTTGAAACTACGTAATGCACTCCGAGTTTGGAGAGTCAGTGCTTTTCATTTGAAATTTGGAATTTTTCGAGTTCAAGAAGTGGTTTAGGTAATGTAAATAAGTGTAAAATTATATTAGGTTCTTTCCTTAATGTTTATTTGTCAGTATTCCAAAGTAGTGATGCTTTAGGATTGGATTGGTTGTAAGGAGAACTGCTCCTACTTTTTAGTATATGCACTAGTTTTTGGATGTATCTAGTTAAAAGTTTGCTTTCGTCAATGATTTCGACCAACTAAGGTAGGAGATAGAATCCTTCATGATGTATATAGAGATCTAAAGAATCTATAAATGGTTATGTTGGTTGAGATTAGAGAAAAATACTTTTGTGCACTGTATTTTTGAAAACTTTGCTAGTGAATGAATGAAATAGAAGGTGAATTACAGGGATTCTTGAGTTCAAAATTTTTGTGTTCTTGTGATCCTTTGATCTTTAAGTTATCTATGCATTTACATCCTTTTAGTGTGCATCTTCTTACTTGAAAAAACAAATGTTTGACTCAGAATTCATGTTTAATGATGCTTTGTTTTAGTTTGCCAAGTTATCAATGTTTTCAACTCAAAGATAAATTTTAGAATTCATCCATTGTTTGATGCTCTAATGTATCGCCTTTCACCTTTATACATTCATCTTTTCTACATTCACCCACTGCAAAAATTTGACCTAAATCCCACCACCAAGGTTTCCTACCTTGCTCATATGGAGAAATCATCTCTTTTCCATCATCTCAATTGACGAAACTGATTTGACATGACTCCATGCCCAATGGATTTGTCTCCTTTCTCATCACTATACCTTCAAAAAATCAAACTTTTTTCAGCTTATTACCTAGCCTAATATCATATTTGTTGAGTACCCCAAGTGAGAGATCACTCTCGAGTCTAGAAGCGCAATATTCTAGCCTAAAGCAAATTCTGGTTACCATTGGAATTCCTTTTTCATGCTAGGGAAATCACAAAGTGTTAACACAATGATCATAATATGTTTCTTAAAATAGATTGTGAGTATTTTGTTGATGGTACACCATGTATGTTTTATGAATACAAAATAAATGGTAATTGGTTAATTTCCATAGCAAAGACAATTGCAAATTGTTTTTCATTGGAACAAATATAGAAACAAAATATCTTTGGTTCAAGCAAATATCATTTTCATGCCTGGCCATTGGAATTTCCTAGCTAACACTTGTCACTTTCCTTCTTTACTCTGATATGAGTACAAGTTGGTGCTAAATCTTTAGTAGAAATGTTACACTCACAATCCATTATATCCTTAACCTTCCAGTATCTTGGAATGTTCCTTTCATTGGTTTACTGAGGGATTGTCTTGGCTAATTACTTGGTCTAGTAGATGTTGACATTATATCATGCTTCTCACCCAATTGTATGGAATAACTACATAATTCCAATGCATGTGCTTAGCTAAAAGTAAAAGCTAAGTAATCAATCAAATTAGTTGCAACTAAATTTTTTGGCTGCAAACTATTTCAAAAAATAATCAAGGAATAAAACCACAATCTCATGTATTCATAGATGAGATATAGTTGTTGAAGCATCATTTATGTTTCGCACTTTTTGTCATTGTTGATCTTTCTTTTGGTTGTGAGGAGTATACAAACTTAAAGTGTTGCATTGCATTATTGTGTATTTACTTTCACAAATTCTCTATATTTAATGTGTTGCTACTTGTGAACCTTTTGAACATGCGATTACAAATTCAAAAGTTAGTCTCTACAAAATAGATAGTTGTAAATGGATTAGTATCTTAGATGGCTACTAACTCAAATTGGTTTCAAACTTTTGTCAAGCAATAGTAAGTTTATGTTTTTCAATTGTAAATCGATTAGTATGTTAAAGCAGTATAAACTCACAAATCAGGTTCAAACTAAGTTGTTCATTTTTTGAAAAGGTGATAGCTCAATAGAAGAGAACTTGTTGTATACGAACAAGGTAAGTGGATCAATTCTACTGTGCCCTAACGTTAATTAATCAATGATATTGTAGGTTATTTTTAACTAAATACTTTTTATATTGATTTATTTCAGATGGTGAGGTACTTTTCTAGATTCATTGTTTTACACGTCTCTAAAGAGAGAAAAGTGATATTATATTGTTTTTAAATATAAGTTTTTATTGTCTCTAGAGAGGCAATAGCTAGGATTAAAGTGATATTGTAGGTTATTTTTAATTAGATACTTTTTATATTTATTTATTGAGCTATTTTTCTAGATTCATTGTTTTATATTGTCTCTAAAGAGACAAAAGTGATATTATATTGTTTTTAAAAATAATCTTTAATTGTCTCTGGAGAGACAATAGCTACGATTAAAGACATTGTCTCTATAAAGACAACACGCCTTTAATCCAACTATTGTCTCTCAAGAGACAAAAACGAAATTGTTTCCTAGAAGATAATAACATTTGTGTTATATATTATCTTTAATATTTGTGTTATATATTATCTTTATAGAGACAATTTTTTCAAACAATAATTTGAGACACTCCCTTGAAAACATAATTCAAGACAAAACACAATTTTTTTTGTCTCAATTTAAAACAATTTACCTTCAAAATGTGTCAAATATTATTTTAAAGCCGTAGTAGTGACATAGATACCAAATTCAGTAAAATGGACCAATTTTTTTCCGAAAAATCCGGTCTTGGATTCAATTTGTGGATTAGTACGTTCATTCAAAGTTAAGTCCGGACATTGGGGTCAAGCATGGGAGAGTAAATTCAATTTATAGTTTAATTTTTTTATTTTTCATGGATAACAGAAAAACAAGTGCATAATTAGTTTATCGGCATGTATTTCTTTGCTAACCATATTGCCCCTGAGCACCAAATCGATGGCGGTGGAATAGTGTGTAGGGAATGCTAACTAATTGTGAACCAGAAAAATTTTCTATTTCTCAATTTCGGTATTTCCTGGCAGTATTTCAGCACGAAAAACCCAATATTTGTATTATAATGCTGATGATTACATAAACAGCTGCTCCATACAGAAACATGCAACAGCCCGTTGATGATATAGAAATAGATAATGTTGCCATCCCCACACGGAATCAGACAAAGTGCCCGTTGATGATATAGAAATAGATAATATCGCCATCCCTACACAGAATCAGACAAAGTGGTTCCAGAGTAACTCAAATACATAAAGGATTCTGTGTGGAAACCAATTGAAAATGAGCTCAAAAAAATATTCAAATAACACTATAATTCCAATGCATGATCCCTACAGCGGCTTCATTCAAAACAGCCAGTAGATAGCAAGATGGGAAAAGACATCATGTCTCCACACAGAGAGCAGACAAAGCCAGTTTCATAACATAAAATATCTCAGATCGAAGCAGGGTCATAACATAAAATATCTCAGATCGAACCAGGGGGAAGGCTAATAGGATCCTGAAGGAAACTCAAAAAAATTCAAAAAAACTGCAGAGGAAAGGTTGTATAAAAGAAGAAATACCTATACTGTATTTAGAAAACCAAGAAAATCGGAAAACAAATAATTTTAGCGTCAACCGTGAATTTTGAAAGTATTTGAGCCTCGAATATAATTTCTTAGATATTTGAGGCTCGACTGTAACGGTAAATGGAACGCGTTCCCGGCTAACCCACCAAGTTGCATATTTCAATGCGATTTATAATTGTTGTATCGACAAACTCTTCAAGAATATACATCGCCCCTTAATCATCCGTAGGGTACTATCGATACCGACAACCCGAATAGTAAAGCCATTACTTTTCAATATGAAATGGATGTCATCATTAGCACTTCTTTAACGCAAGTCATCATTAGCAATTTTTTTTATTGGAAATAAGAATCATATTAAACATCAGTTCGTATATATATTTCATTCAGTAAAGTTTGGAAAAACAAACAAAATGGACAGAATAACATTGGAATTGGTTATAAACTCCTCAGTATTCATGCAATTTTTAAGTCACAAAAAATATTTTTATTAAATGGCTATGGAGACGAGTTGGACATGGATGTATTTATCTTTCAGGGCATAAATACTTTTACGTATTAGTTTAAAAGTATATTGAAAATGATTCTGAATATTATTTAATGAAAGATGGAAAACGATTTATTTGTATTGTGCATTATTTTTAATGAAAGACTTGGGATATATTTTTATTTATTTATCGTCATTCCAGATCACAAAATTATGAATTCTAGGTAAAGGTTTTTTCGGTTGATAATAGTAAGTTGTCATGGTAAGGATTCTTGTGCTGAATAAGGTTTGTCTGTCAAGGGAAGGATTCTTGTGAGCATTAAGGTCAGTTCGTTAAAGTAACAATAAGGTCAGTTTGTGAAGGTAAAGATTGTTGTAAGCAGTAAGGTCAGTTCGTTAAAGTCACAATAAGGTCAGTTTGTGAAGGTAAAGATTCTTGTGAACAAAATGTTGAAGTATAATTATAGAAGTTTGTAAACAAAATGTTGAAGTATAATTATGTAGGATTAAATTTCATTTCAATTAAAAAAAATTAAAAAAAAAAAAAGATGGCTAAAGCTTAAACTTGAGAACCCTTACCAAGCTATGTGATTCACTATTTATGCAGGTTTTACCTCAAAGTTATGTGATTAATTGTTTATGCAACCTTTTCTTCCTTAACATTTGATCTTATGATTATTAGTGAGTCTTAGTTGTGAGTGATTTTATCCCAATAGTTTTTCATCAAAATATGGTTTTACTATTATTAATAAATATTTGAAATAACAATGGATTTTTTTAGAAGTCATTTCTCTATGAGAATATCATATTTACTTTATAATTATAGTTTTCTTTGCTAAATTAATATTCTTGTAGCCTTATTAATTTTTTTATGTTCTTCTTTTATGTTTTTTTCATCAAGTAAACATCAAAGCAAATCATGAAGATCAATGACACTACATATGGATACTCAACCAGGGATAAAAATCCTTTATAAGGGAAAACCCAATCAAACTCTTCCACTAGTAAATAAAATTGATATGGACCAATACCTTATACCAAAAAACTTCTCTCACTCCACCAAATCAGCCCTCAAACTGTTCTTCCAAAATTCAAAGATCAACTGCGACAATATTTTATCAACTAGATAGAATTTTGACCCAACTATTCTATAATTTTGGCCCAACTACTCCATAATTTTTGCTCTTTCTGCAACTTGAGTTTCTTTTCACATGTGAGATAGAGACAAGATAAAATGGTATCTTTTAGTTTGCTAGTGTTTCTCCTTCTTCACTTTAGGTTTTCTCTTCTTATTTTCCTTTTCACACCTTTTTCTCTTTTTTGAATTTTGGATCGAACTTGCTTTAATGAGTGTTCAAATCAGGTCGATTAGCTATCTATTTGTACTTGTTTATGCCTCTAGTTTGAGGTCGAATTGTAGAAATTGAGGCCAACCTAGTGGAGAGGACTAAATGACTTATTTTACATCAAACAAATTTCTTTCTTGATAGATAAAACCTAAGAATGGTTTGTTACATGATGACATTGATTAAGGTTCAATACATAAACCCTAGAAGCCTACAATGAATGATTTGAGGAAGAAATAAAATAATAAACCATGAAATCCATGCTAATAATTAATTTCTTTTATAAATACTTTTTTCTTCTTTTCTTTCCTTTAACAAATACATTTGATTATGACCCAAATGAAATTACAAATACCAACAATAGTTACATTTTTCAACACTCACTCTTAACTAGGGAGGTATTCATAATTAAATATATACATAGGCACATGGAAAATCTAAAAATGATGTGCTCTATCAAAAGTCACAACACATGCAGTGCTACAGGTTAGATAGCGACTAGGGAATCTAACAGGGTGGGCCTAAGATGTGTTCCAAGCTTTTGCCTCTATAGGTACCTTGAGGCTTATTCTCTAACACCAAGCTAGAGATATAGGTGTGTATCGAAGGTCATAAGTTTAAGGTCAATGCCACTCTCCCTACTCCAGGATTTAGACATCATCATAAGTCGACCATATGTCCTCCAAAGCATATTGTTGCCCCAAAATGATTTATCTCTCCTTATTAACTGAACCATATGTATCCATCAATCCAAGCATGCTTCAAACATTCAACCTTCTTATGGAGATATTTGCAAAAACACAACCCCAATTAGTAATAAAATTTTACTATACATCTTTAAAAAAAATCTTATGGGTGGTTAATGATTTTCATGATACTTAGATCATAATCATCTTAAACATATAGTTAGAAGATTTAATTCAACTTTTCTAGCAGTACCAAACTCTTCTTCCAAAAAATCCAAGCCTTGTTCATAATTTATCAATCACAAATAACCATTATTATTGCTTCAACTATAAACATCGTCATCATCTCTTCATAGAGTCATGCATTTCTCTTCAAATTCCCTCTCAACTAGGGAAATATGCACTTTCCTTTAGCCAAAGACAAGTCCATTAACTATTTTATAGGCTCTCTCTTTTGCAACAACAATTCATCGGAGAATTTTAAATATTAATTCACATGGAAACAAGATCATAATCGAACTTTATTGTTATTGAGGTTTTCACACCTACCTCTTTCCATCATGATTAACATCATCATCAAATTATCATCAAATATGAGGTAAGCATCTTCATTATCTTGAACATTCTGTACCTGTCAACTTTCAACAATAATTGTAACCAAACAAAAATATATATGTACATGAGCATGAAGCATGTCATTATAATAGGAACATAACAAATAAGATTTTAGATATTCAATATCTAAACCTATTTAGGCCTTATCAACCAAGAAATTTATCCATTAGGCTTCTTCTAGAATTGTTTACTAGGGTTTTATCACTGATCCTATATTTCATCATGAAAACTAAAGCATATTGTTAATGGAAACATTATACTTCTAGATTTTCATTACCATACCCTAGAAAATAAACTACTAGGGTTTTATTACAAACCTTATATTTAAAAAACTAAATCATGAATAACAATAATCAAGTTACCATACCAACAATTCATTTCTAGGTTTCCATTATTATTTCCGAGAGACTTATAGTAGTCTCACATTAGAGTTTTATTGTAAATCCTAGATGTAAACATGAAACTCCAAAAATATATGTACAACAATTTTGACTAGGCTAGGGTTTCAATTATACAAAAGCACATATACCTAGAGATACATTTCTAGGATTTATATTGACTATTACAAGGGTTTTAACAAAAATCCTAATTTACCAACCCTAAGAAAGACTAGGGTTTCTAGAGATCAATAACAAACCCTAAAAGGTTAGGGATCTACCACAAAATTCCTATATATTAAGAGAGTAGAATTTTGATAAGAGATCTAAACTTTATCAATAATCCCTAAGGAGATTAGGGTTTCATCATTAACATACCCTAAGACTTGAAAGTCTGGGGTTTTATAGTGAACCCTAAGGTTAGGGTTTTATCAAAATTACAAGAGATACAATGACAAGAGTAGATTAAATCTAGTGATTAATCACCCTAACAAGAATCTTTATGATTCAAAACGCTAGACATGAGAGAGTTATAAATATCAATCAAATTTCAAAATGAAGAATATCCATACCTTCTTTTGCAACAAAATCAAATAAAACATACCTTGAGTTGTTCTTTAACAAACCTTCTGGATTTTAATTAGCAACCTGCTTATTTTTATGAAACATGCCCTTTCTTGAAGTTTCCTCCACAACCTTTATTCGTGTAAGTTTTTCTTCGAAGGAAAATACAAAGAAAGGATTATGACAATTCAATACAAACAAATCTAAGTGTCTCGATGAAATCAAACATGAAAATGGAAACAGAGAATAATATACTTCACTTTTGCTAAAATGGTGAAGGCTCCCTCTTAATTCAATTTTTTTGAGGCATACCTATAACTTATCAAAAGAATTCAAGAACTTATAACAAAACATATTAGATTTATGATTTCTAGAGATCAAAATATAAAAGAAAAAATTGCAAAACATAAGGTAGAATGTACGCAAGGGATAACATCCCTAAGTGACATAAGAAAATAAATATTTGATTTCAGATTCTTCAATATTTTTCTTCTTTGGTGGAGATTCATCAACAACATTTGCATTTTATCTTTGTCACTTTTTATTCCTTGGATTTTTAGAACATTGGCTCTTGTAATGTCCCACCTTATCAAAATTGTAGTATTAAATATTTGGTAGATCAACCTTCTTCTTTGTTCCTTTGAATTTATTATATCCTCCATCCTTCCTGTGATTAACAGTGTATGCATTAAAGGCATTGTCCTCATCTTCTTCCTTCTTGTTATTTTCTAATGAGATGTGCGATTCTTCTTGAGTACACATATTCCATTTTTTCCAAGGGTGGTATGTCCTTCCAACTACTAATACCTAATGTAAAGGAGCTCCATGATTTTGTTAGACCTAATAGTGAAACAATCAAGAGTTCCTTTTTAGGTATTTCTTCATCAAAGGATTATAGTCCATCTCATATTCAGGAGATCATCATGGAATATGAAGAAACAATACCATCTTTTTTCATCTTCATTATTCTTAGTTCATTTTTTAGACTCGCCTCTTTTCTAATGTTCTCGATGGTGAATAGTTTGGAGAGAGATTCATACATCCCTTGTATAGTATCTATGTTGGATATGTAGGGGATAAAATTTTCCTTTACTCTACCTACTATTATATTCATGGCCAAGATGTTTGATTCCTTGTACCTTTTGCTTCCTACATCATTTGTTGGTTTCAAAACTTTTCCTAGAACAAAATCCAATACTTTGTCCTTAGAAAGGATGAGACATATCCTCTTCTTCCATGCCCTATAGTTGGAGGATCCTTCTAGATTATTTTATGTCTTCATTGAGGTTTCCACAGACTTTTATAAAGTCTTATTTTCTTGATATAGATAACAGGCATTCCTCTTCTTATAAGACCTTTTCCTTTGAATCTTTCAATAGATATTCAAGTTTCCTTTTTCTTTCCTTCATTTGATCCAGGTGGATAATGGTGGCCACCTACCTATTCCACCTATAACCCTTAGTTAGTATCATATGTTTCCTTGTTCATTTCAGCGTTTACTATTTTTACCACTTTTTCACGTCATGAACGTCTGGAGAAATAGTGACCCCCTAAACATAATTTTTTTGGGGTACGCGGCATGCCCGTAGCTATAGGCATGGGCCTGTAGTGAAAGATGTAGTTCTCAGAGAGACATTTCCAACAAGTTAACATACGCACCAAACATGGATAATATGATGAAGTTACGACCTTGGGAAGTTAGCTACCCAACTAACCCCAACAAGGCCCACAAACTCTTGGTGTTACATCTCTTGGGGTTAGGGTTCTAGTTGTTTAGGTTTTTCTCATGTTTTGCAATAACAAATAGTACCTTGAGCCTTATTTAACACAATTTAGAGGCATGTAGCTGCCACGACTCTTCTCAAAGATAAGATACCATCACCCATGCTATCCTATTTCCATTGTGTTTTTAAGTGTAGTCCAGTATTTTTCTATTAGTGAAATAAAGTGTTCTCTGTTTCATATCGATGTATATGATTTTATATGTAAGCTCTCCAATTTTTGTTTAAATTTGGATCAGTGGTATTAGAGTGGTCTAATCTTTCTCCTTTTCTCTTTGCATGTCCCCAATGAGGTCAGGGTATAATGAGATATGTCTTGATCTAGTTGAACCATTGCAAGATCAAGCTCGCAAAACTCGACAACTTGACATGGCAGAAGAAAAGAAAGATGGGGGCGTAGGAGATCCTTTCAAAATGTTGCTCAAGGAAACCCTCGACTGACAGAGGGACACGGTGACATATAACTTTGCCCAGGTCCTTTGAGGACTAGCCACACACCATGCGTATTCATCTAGTAGCCACCCTGGAGGTGCCACTCCTTCTAAGGTACAAGTTAACTTCAATATTACCATATTTGAAGGCCTGATAAATGAAGAAGTCATAGATAAATTGTTAAATCTATTGGAAGGATATTTTTCATTTTATGACTTTTCCAATTCGGAAAAGATTACTTTTTCACTTCTTAAATCTTCCCCACACATCAAGGATTGGTGGGAAACATACTATGAATAGAAGGACCAAAGTGACCCCTTGTTATTTTCAGTCACACCGACTTGGAACTATTTTCAAGATGCCATCAAGGAACAATATTACCCTGTGGGGAGCTATGAAGACAAATACATAAAGTGGACCACACTATAGCAGGGAAGGGAAAAAAATGTGTCAGAGTTCACAAATGATTTCCATACCAGTTTCATGAAGCTGTGTATAAATCATACTGAGCAACATTTATTGCTCAAGTACCGTGACTATCTACACAAGTACCTCCAAGATGGGATGGAGTTCCTAGATGTTTCCTTGCTCGAAACAACATATATCTACGTTGTCAAGATTAAGAAGAAGTTTAAAAATAAGGAGAGGGACTTTGGATATGTGAATCCAAAGCAAGGAAAAGGCACCCGCAAACCGTAGAACAAAGGACAAATCCAAGGCTATGCTACCCAAGATAGCTCGCCAAAGTCGCAAGCAAAGAGAAACACCCCAAAGATGAAGAAGGACATGGAAAATGGTGTGAGGTCGATAAGAGCTCCACTCAAAATACAAGTGAGTGTCGGGCCAAGAATTCATTGGTGGCCAAGTTAAAGGCTTTCAAATCAGACACGAGTTCTAACTCTAAATAAAAAATTGATAACTAAACTGACAAAGGCAACTAGAGCCCAGCGCCACCATGCCCACCACCAAGATCCATAAGATTGAGACTGAAGATCTAGAGGAGGGGGAACACCCCTTCCACTCATATATGTGGGCAAAGGGTTCTCTGTTCTAGTTCATTGTCAATAGAAGGACCCCAAAGAACCTCGTTTCAGTAGAGGTCATGAAGTGGTTGGGCCTAAAGACTATAGCACATCCACAACTGTACAACATCAGGTGGCTTCATGAAGAATGAGATCTTTTTGTCAACCAGAAGTGTCACCTTCCCTACAACATAAAGCCCTTCACGGATGAGGTATTGTGTGATGTTGCTCCTCTTGAAGTTGTGAGGTATTGTTAGTACTGTTATCACTCTAGGAAACTCTACTAGGTTGCAGATTGGAGATGCCTAGTAACATATAATCTTCAAATTGTTCTTTGAACTATTGGAATGAATGATGGTTTGGATCAAGTCAAATAATCATTTCAGCTCTATTCTCACTCAAGACATGCATGAACACCCTCAACAATACAAGGCTTTAGACTACTAATGCTCAATAGTTTATAGATTCAATGGAAAGATGGAGAATACTGACTATACCAGCAAATCCATACATAAAAAATATATGAATGGTCAACTACAAGAAGAAAATGAAACTTGCAAATCTAGTTTATCAATGAAGAGATAAGATGACAGTTATCTCGCATTAGACACAGTGGAAAACATGAATAACCTATTCATGTGCAAACATAGAACGACAGAGAAAATGGAATTGAACATGTAACAGAAAAATAAGCTTATATTGCTAGAATGAAGACGAGAATCTTGAAGGAACAGAGTAGTAATAATCTCCAAAAGTTCAACCTTTCTTACATCTAGTTTTCTGCCTTTTATGGGCCTTTACAATGCTCCTAGGCTCTCAAAGGCTCGAAGTATCTTAATCCATCCTCCCTATCTCTTCAACAACTTTGATGCCCTCTAGTCAAGCATGGCTTCAGAGGTTTCTTCTTCTGACAAAAGAGTAACCACTTTCTGATATTTTGACTGCCCTGGCAGGGAGCTCTCTCTTGCCAAAGATGCCCACAATCACTTCTGTTATTTTCGACTGTGTCACGCTATTGATGCACCATGATCTATCTATTTCGAGCTGCAGTGTGTTGTGGCCCTTCTCTTTCCTTTTTTAGCTTTTGTTTCTCAGCAAACTATCTCTTGGGCTCTGTTATATGGTGGAATGGGTCTTTGGGCCTTTGTTTTTCCCTTTAAACTACAAACAGTGATTGTTTATGTTATAAATAGTGAAAACACTGCAGCAATGATAAATCCCTCCCATCACTGTTCATTTCAGACTTGAAAAGTCCTTAGATATGGCCTATTCTCCCATTGAGTCCACCCTCTGGGTTGCTATTCCAAGTCGCTAATGGCCTATTCCCAGCTTCTCTTTGTATTTTGCAATACGGAGGAAAACACTAGAAATCATGAAAAAACAATCATGGCAGACTTGAAAATATATATATTTTTATTCTAGAAACTCATCCGATATGGGATTCATTACTATCACAAGGCCCCAAGGCTTCCTTTGTATTTCATCGAAACAATGAAAATACACAAAAACGTTAAAATATGGGCTTTAGCGGACTTGAAATCATATATATTTTTCTTCCGAAACCCGTCGGGTCCGACCTTGTTGCTATCACAAGTCACATTTGGCGCGGACCTGAAAATATATACATTTCTATTCTAAAACCCATCGAATCTAGGTTTTATTAGGTTGCGCATATACGTATGAATAGGCCCCACCCCATGGTGATCGCCGATGCGATATAGCAATACGATAAATCACAATCACATGTCACTCTTGCGAGAGGTCTTTTCATATAACACAACGAATGTTCCCGGCGGTTACGACTGCCGATTGTCATTTGCCATTAGATCTGGGTTGTTGATAGGCCAGATCTAATGACTATTGTACATTTCCATGCTCAAGCCTACAATACTTGGTTTTTTTACTATTTTAAGGTGTTTTAGCCTCCCGATAGTGTTTTTCTGCCCTTTTAAGGGGTTTCCTCCATGCGACTGTTAGGATTTTTTGAGTGATCCTCATGAAAATTTTGAAGCGTTCAAGAGCATATTTGAATCCTTTGGCATGATTATGATGGCTTATGGAGACTTTAAAGGGCATACTTGGATCCATTTTTAGACCATTTGCCCACAAGGCTAACACTGGCTCCTTCTGGGGATGAAAGCCTCCCTGTTAGGTTTCAAGAACTACAGAAAAATGCCCTTACTAAAAAAAACAAGATCAAATCTTCCTCATAGTGTTCCATTCAGCATGGAGTCTATTTAGCACGAAATAAAAACTGAAAGAAAAACATATTTACAATACCAAGGCTTTGAAGCCTTAAATGAAATAAAGTTTCAAGAACCGCCCATTTACTAGGCTACCAAAAGTATCTCCTCCTTCCAAACTATGCAATATGAATGTATTGTTCTACTGAACTTAAGCGATGAGAAAAAGACCATTTATAAGGAGTCAAACTTACCATGATTACCACTCTTTTCCTTAAATTCATCCCATTTAAGTATCCAATCACCAACTTAGAAATTGTCCACTTTTTCCTTCCTCTCAAAGGTTTCTTTGATTGCCTTCTGATGAGCCTTTGAATTCTCAACTAGCTGCACTCTGATCTACTATATTCCAACAAGGTTATTCATTCTTCTTACCATGTCATTCTCTTCCCCTTATTCTTCTTGCAACAATTTAGCCACAAGGAGAATCAACTGGATAGGGAAAACAACATCAGCACCATAAACCAGTTGAAATGGGGAATTCCCTATGGAATTTTTGATGGTAACTCTGTGTTGTGGTAAAAACACAACCCCCCATTTTTGACTTGCTCAACTCAAATAATGGGGACCCTTTCTATAAAAAATTTGGCTAAGCACCTTTTTGGATTTTTATTTTAGTTAATTTCCATACGCTTTCGTTAATTTTTAGTTTTCTTTGGATTCTTGTTTTGATCGCTTTGTTAGAATCGATTTTTTATAAGCTTCTCATTGACGCTTGTTTCGCCTCATTTGGTCAACTGGTTTGAAAATGACACTCCTTTGAAAGTCTGATTATTTATGTAGCCTGGGTTAAAATTGTGTAAAATGTACAATATTGCATTTTGTAGATAAATTAGTTCAATAATGCATTCATTTTGAATATTAACCCATAGAGAGTTTTTACTAACATTTTTCATTTTTAGTTATGCAGCCAAATTATTAATTATCAGGATTTCAAGAAAGTCACTCTAATTTCCAAATCAAACTCTAATCCCAAAATCCAAACATTCAAGTGGCTGTAGTTTTATTTTTTATATAGTTTAAAAACTTATGGTCATAAAAACAAAATAAAAAATGAAAATTTAAGTTTAAAATTAAATTTTAAATTAATTAAATAATTATATATTATATTATTAATTTAATTAAAATAAAATTTAAAACAAAAAATATAAATATAAAAATAATATAATATATCGCATCGCAAACTTTATTCGCAACACCTTTTCAAAACCCCTGATATGCCCCTTGAGTCACCCCGATGTGATATATCGCATCGGCATTTCGCACGATTGATATATCGGCATTTCGCATGACCCCGATATCCCCTTCTTCCCTGATCCGCCGATACAAAGTGCATTACCATAAGTTTATTACACATGGGTTAATTCGAAGGTTTTATTTTATGAATGGTTTGCATTACCATATGAACCGTTAATGGTTCAATGGTTTATATAGTTATGTTTTAAAGTTTCATATATTATGAATAAGGTTAACGTAGAGTGTAGGATGGTTATTTAATAATACGGTAAGTTTTAATGTAGTTTATATATTAGTTTATATATGTGAGGAGTAGGGTTAGTTAATATTATATTAATTAGTTTTATATTATATGTAATATGTAATATATTATATTATATTAATAAATTAATTAATATGTAATATATTATATATTAATTAAAATTAATGTAATATTTAATTAATTTAAATAAAATTTAAATATTATTTAGATTAATATTGATTAGCTTTTAATTAGATTAGATTTGTTTATAAAGCATTAATTAAATAACAATTAGTTAGATTAATAAATAGGTTATTAATAATTAGTTTAGTTTTAATTTAACAATTAATTTAGAATTAATTATAATTCTAATTTAGGATTTAATTTTTAATGAGAATTTTCATTTTTTTAGCCGAGCAATAGAATTTCCAGATTTATATCAGATTTGACCCACCAACTTTGGAAGCTCATAACTTGACTTCTACTTGGCCAAATGAGGCCCAGGACGGCTCATTGGAAAGAGAAAATCAAGCATAACATTTTGAAGGAGGTTTCAACAATAGATTTGATCATTTATTGGGCCAAAAATTAGGCAGAAGATCATGCTCCGAATTTTGGAAACAAAATCAATTTTCTAAGTTATTGTTTTCAATTTCATTTGTCCAAAGCCTCTTCTAATTGCAGATCCATTGGCCAATGATATCCTTTGCCAATCAAATCATTCCAAGCATCAATACGTAGCTTATATTTTGTTTTTAATTATTTATTTAAATAGAATTTTGATTGGGTTTGATTTAATTGCCAGAAATGATATTCTGATTGCATTTTAATTTATTTTGATTTTTTTGCAGGAAAACAGTGGAAGAAATATGGAAAAAAGAATCTCAATCAATGAGAAGGCTCCAGCCAATTGAAGATCAGAATTAGGAGCAAGTAAAATTGGATTTAGCAGAATTCTCTTGAACAAACTCTCATCTCTAAACATTCTTTTACAAAGAGTATAAATAAAAGATTGCAGAATGGAATAGGGGTTGCTCTCCTCTACAATTTTAGAGCTTCTAAAAACACTATTGTAATTGGAATTTAGTGTTGTAGGAGAGAGGAGTGAAAAATCTCAGATCTGGGGATTATTGAGGATTTTCCCTTTGTATATTGAATTATGCATGAAGGACAAAGCTTGCACTATTGTGGCTCTAGTTTTAAAAGCAGAAATTCAAGCAATGTAAAGGGCTGTTGGAGACCAAGGAGAGAGGAATGGATGCAATAAAATTGGTATTTCTAATACTATTGTTTCAAATATCAGTTTCAATTTCATGGTGATATGAATGTGTCATTTTATTCATGTTTGTGCACTATTGTTAATATGGGTAATTTGTCACAATCTTATTATTATATATCTCTGTTTTTTATGGATTAATTTCTCGTTTCAGAGTAACTATTTACTCTGAAATCTATCTTATGAAACCAATTTATTGAATGATAATGTGTTGTGAACTATTTCCACATATCATTATTCAATTATTGGATTTATTGATTTGATAATCAATATCATTTTGTGAACTACTTCCTGAATGTTGTTGGTTTATTATTTCAGTTTTAAGGTCTCAATAGAATGTGTTTTGGCAACCATAATATCAGTTAATTGAACTACTTCATTAACATGATATTCATTATAAACAAGACATATTTAAATCCCAATATTTTAATTATATTTCTCTTAGTTGGGTTAGATCTATATCTGCCTAATTAAGATAGGATTTAGATTAGTTTCTTTTACTTGTGTCATAGAGTAAACTTGCATTTAGAATAAAATCTACATTTTTAAGTCCTCTCCTCAAAGAGGAAAAACTTTAGTTGTGGCTTGGCTGAACCCAAATCAGCTTAAGGGTCATTCTCTTGCCTGATCAGCAAGAAGAAGTGATCTGATGTCCCTATCTATTGGTAGTTAAAGATACATTATAAACCAATAGCAATAGGGAGAAGGTAACTGGACCTAGATGAACAGTCGGAGCCACCACACCTAACAGAAAAGGAGCTGCTTTTAAGGTCCAGACCGGGTGGTTATCCCCCAATGTTGTTGCAGCGATTTTCGAGGCATCAACATTTTTGGCGCTAGAAGGAGGGCTGAGATTTTTGTCTATTGGAGTCTTTTCAATTTTAATATTTTTATTTATTGCAATGGGTCCTCTTAAACTTCCAATTTGGAGTTGTATCCATGGACGTGCATCCTCCAATACTCCACCCGAAGTGGTAAGACTCTTGTCTCAGGCAAAGTTTAATGGTAAGGAAAATTCCTCTGCTTTTAACCATGTCTTTCAATTTCTTCAAAATATTTCAAAATATGATTTTCAAGGAATTGATGAAGGCATTTTATGTAGGATTTTTACTCTCACATTTGCGGCAAAAGCCAAAAGTTGGTGTAAAACTCTTCCAGTTGCCTCAATTCACAGCTCGGATCAATTTGTTTCAATTTTCATTGGTAAATTTGAAGGCTATGATTATGAACAGGTATGTGAAAAAATTGAATATCTACGTAGGTTTGAAAAAGAGTCTGTTAATGATTTTAATATGCGATTTCATTTGAATTTCTTAAGATTTAAAGATGAAGACAAACCTACGGAAAAAGAATCATTAGATTGGTTTGAATATATTTGTTCTCTGCCTCCCATTCCCAATCCATATGAAATTAGTTCAAGTTTTGTTTCATCCGCTTCCAACATAAATAAAAATCCCAACATGGATGTGCAAATAAATGGTGATGAAGCGGTTTCACAAAGCTTGGAAAATATTTCCATTCAAATGCAAGAAAACAACAACAACAATTTTGGAGAAAAAGCCGCCTTGAAATCTGAAAGCCACTTTGAAGTAAATTCGGAAAATCAAATCGCAAATCAAAAAGTAAAAGCAACAATCAAAGAAAATAAAATGCAAACTGCTGTACAAATTTCTGAATTTCTCCATGATGAACAAATGCCGAAATCAGGGCAGCAAAGCAACATTCTTCAAGAAAGCAGATGCACGCAAAGGAATGATCTGCAATCTGAAATTTACAATGAGCATAATGCACAAGAGCTCTCAAACAGAGACAGTTTTAAATTCATTATTTCAGATTCACATTTTTCCCTTTATCTTGATATTTTCAATAATGGTAATATTTTTCCTCCTGGTATTAATGATATTTCAGAAATTAAAGAGGCTGATCTAAATGAATTACCATTAAGTTTTTATCAAGATAGAGAAGCAATAATTAATCATTCTTTTCCCATTAATAGACATGATTTTCTTGTTCCTCCTTGTTTTGGTATATTGGATGAGATAGAAGGGAATTTTAGAGAATACGGTGAAGTCATTTATGATAATTACTCTGACATTGAGGATGTTGATTTCTATTCCTCTCAAGAGAATCCTCATGAGAAAATTCAAATAACATCTGAAAATGAGGAACGTTTCAATTTAGAAATTACCTCAACTAATCCTCATCTTAGAGTAGCTAATTATCTTCATGATTTCACCATTCAAGAAAGCATTACAATTTATGATTCATATGAGGATCAAACTCCCATTCCTACTCATAATCATGATTCGTTTTCTAATTCACAAGTTGGAATTCAAAATTATTCAAATTCCATAATTCTGGCCATTCCTTGTGAAAATGAAATCGTTTCAAAACAATCCCAAATGTGCTGTAACATTAGTTGTACAAATAATGATTTCATTTTAGTTTTTCTTTCACAGCTATTTTGTTTAAACTTAGATTTATTTTCTAATTTTATTTTACAAAATTTTCACACTTTTCGCTGGCATATTGAACGCCTTACTATCAAACACTCAATTGATGCATTGCCCGATTGGGAAATTCAAGTTTCATATTATAATCATCAGCATCGAAAGATATTAATATTCCAATTTATATCAATGCTAATGTTTCATCAAAATCTTATATCTTTTCAAAGGCAATGTCAACAAGAGAATGTATTTTTGCAATCTGGCCAGCAATTCAATTCAATTAATAAATTGACATTTTATTTGAAAGGCTTCCATCCATTTTTCATTGACTCGTTTGAAAATTGTTTGGAAATTTTTCCTTCAAAAAAAATTGTCAATGATTTAACATTTGCACATAACACTAACAAATTTTTTCAGGTCAAAGAATCTAAATCCTCATCTTCACAATCTGGCCTGTTATCTCTTCCTTTGAATATTTCCCAATTTTTAATAGAAATCCATCTAGATTTCTATGATCCAATTGGTATTCAATTAGAAAGGAAATTTCATGAGAGAGAGATTTTAATTAAGTTGCTAACAATAACTGTACATTCTTATTTCAGATTTATTTTCCTTAGTTTAGTTAGATTTTTATTCTTATTACTAACATTTGAACTATAGATAAACCCGGGAATAAAAATGAGAGAATGGTTACACTGGAAATATGACTATACCTAGTCATTTTCATGTATATGGTTAGAATAGGAGTTGAATTAATTTAGTTAGCTTGTTTTATGTATTTCTGTAGATTAAAAAATAAAACAAAGCAATCAGCCTTCTCATACATGTTCAGTGGAAACATTTTCCTTATCAGAAAATTTTAATTCTTGCTTTCCTTTTTGAAATTTCTTACAGCGATATCTCTGCTCTGCCTATTTTGAATAATGTCTTGATCAAAGTCAATTAAAGTTGCACTTGGCATTAGTGGCCTCAAAGCCACTTTTCTTCATTTCGAGATTTCCTTCTAAGATTTTCCTTTGAAATTTCTATGGTAAGGATTTGAGGATATAAAAGCTTCATGATCCCATTATCCTATGAGACGTATGATTGACTATGATAAGCCTAATTCTAATTCAATCATTATCAGTCAATCTAACCTGTCACGACAATCATATGAAGTTCATATTATATTCCTCGAAGTTTGCCAAAAGTTGATCTTAAGGATACCCATTTGGCCAAGTGCACACATTTAAATCTGTTTTGATATTTTTCTACAATTAAGTGACTTAATCTCATTCTAATCTTTAGTTTATTATCTGATGCTGTAAAATGCATCATGTTTATTTACTAAAGGCATTATTAAAAAGTCATTATAACAATTCAGATTTTTCTCAAGATTAATTCGGAATGAGCAAAGATAATAAATTGTTTCACTTCGAAAAGGAAGCATAGTTTCATATTTATTTCTGGTAAATTTTATATTCCATGAACATGAATGATTGATTTCATTTAGGCTAATTGCACACTTAGATTTAAAATAAATGATGAGATAATTTTGAACAAAGTCAAAATTTTGATAAATCAAAGGAAGAATTTGAAGATTCATAAGGTAAAATTTGCAAAAAAATTCCTTCCAGGTATGTATTTGCAAGTTTGTTCTCATCTCTTATTAGTTTCTCTTTTCCTTAGTTTATTTTTGATTCGTGTTCTGTTTTATTTGCAGGTTTTCCTTTTGTTTTCAAAACTTGAAGTAAGCAGCAAATCCATTTTAAATTTGCAATAGGTTCAGGGAAATTTTATTTGTGATGCATTAGAATTTAAGCATTTTTAATTTTGCTTTTATTCACTTAGAAAACCCAATTGAAATTCTAGCGAATATCATAAGACCATTCGCATCATAAGATTTCATCGGAAGTAGTTCTTAGCATTTCTTTGCCCATCAAAAACCTCCGATGTATTATCTTACTCATATGTCACATCGCATTTCACAAATCAGAGGTTTGCAAATAAAGTATACTTCCATAATCAAATCATTGATCTCCGATAAATCACATTACCAATATCGCAAGGACCACATAATTCCGGACCCGATATGAAATTCAAATCAAAGTCATAAAATTATCGCGTCCGTTTACTCGAAATAATGGTAAGAGCATAACTTTTAAAGGGACGATGTCTCGGATCCGATATGTTATCAATTTTTCATCATAAAGTTATCGGGTCCACTTTTCATCGCATGTTGGCATATCGAGAATGGTTACATCATGTGCTCAAGATTGCCGATCGCGATCGCCGATTAGCCACGTCATGCATCGCATATCGGCATCACAGCAACCATATTGTGTTACATCGGGTGTTTAAGATTGCCGATCGCCGATTTACATCATCCATCGCATCGCCGATATCGCAATCGCTTCCTTGCAGTTTTATTTATGGCCGATATCTCGGATCCGATATGTTCTTAAAATCCTATCATAAAAGGTTATCGAGTCCGCTCTTCATCGCATATCGGCATCACAAAAAATATATTGTGTTACATCGGGTACCCAAGGTTTTCCGATTTCCAATTAGCTACGACTTCCATCGCATCGCCGATATTGCAATCATTTCATCACATTCTTACGCTCACATCACTTCTCTAAATTTACAATGTGTATTTTGCAATATGGTAAGCACGATGCAATTTATTCTCTGATCCCCGATATAATATTTCTTTAATGATGCGATCGCTTCATTTCATTGCACATGTTCTTATTGGCAATTTGCCATTGCAATCTCTGATGCAATAGCTTCCAATGCATGCCTTTGAGCCATTAACATTTAATCGATATATGGCATAGCAATAAAGGTGAAGTTATGCAGATTAAATTTGAAGCATGGTGAAGAAACATGTTATGTGAATCATTCGATACAACAATGTGTTATTTTAAAAGCGAGCTGGGGTAACCACTATGGTAAGGAAGCAGTTAATGACCAATTTGCACCATATTCAAATTATTTCAATTTCTCATACATTTTAGTTTAAATATATAATTCCATAATTAAAAATGGAATTCAAGACCTCTCTATCTTCATATTTAAATTTTATTATCGTACATTTGGTATTGATTCCGAACTATTTATAAAATCATGGAATTCATATGAAACTTGTGATATTTTGAGAAACAGTCATTGCTGCAAATTCTCATTCTCATTTTTGATACATTTGCTTTAATTTCAACTCCCTTGAGCACTAGGCATTTCATTTTTTACGTTTTACTGCTTGCTTTAGTGTAAATAAAATAAATAATGATTTTGGGTTACAAGATTTTGGTTAGTGTGACTTCTTCATGTTTTTCATGTTAATTAAAATAAGAAGTCAGTTAGTTTGGAGAAATTGACACCTTTCAGGTAAGATCAAAAGCAATGATCCAATGGTAAGATTCATGTACCCACTTTCATTAATTTCTATTTCATCACTCTCGTTTCATTTTTGTTTTTAAATTATGCTAATATAAAACTCTGTTTTGCAGCTCTTCATAAAATGTTTCAATCTTCTGTCAAATTAGATTTTCAAGCTCCATACTCTTCTTTTGGCTTAATTCCAAGAAGCAGCGATAATCTTCATCGAAACAGCTACACCAGGAAGTTTCTGAACCTTTAATCTGTTTCTTTAAGCATTCCTTTTTAGAAAATGATTAAGATGATGCTTGGAAACAAGAAGATTCATATCAGACAGAAAGTATTCATGGTGGCTGAATTTTACGATCGCTGTTATCTAAAAGCCTAAAGCATTCACAACTCTGCAAGGTATGTTTTTCTAAATCTCAACATAAGGGGGAATGATTACATGCTTATTTTCTTTTTCCTCATATTGTTGAGGCATTGGTATAAGCGTTCTTGTTTCAGTTCATCTTTTGAAACTTGGATTTTCTTTCATTTTTCATATTTCTTTATTTTAATTTCGTTTGCTGATTTCTTTTCTCACTTTAGTATAAAAAAAAATTTCCTTCGGATTTCAACTTTGATTTTGGTGACTTTGCCGTGATTTATATGGAAGGCCTTTTTGTTACCTAACAATGGTCAGGATACATGGAAAAAAATTGTTAATAGTCACCTATTAACTTTTTCTTAAATCTCTTAGTAAAGTTTGATTATCTTATTATTAAAGTAGATATACTTAAGGAAGAGATTATCAATCAAGAGAAGTTGGCAAAGTATCATAAAATCTGAAAATTTTCCTTTTCATCAAATTGTAATCATTTTGAGATTTCAAAATTTTATTAGGATCTTTCAAAGTTTTATTATCAGTCAAGAAAAGTTATTTATAATCAAGTAAAGACACTTTACAGCAAAGCACCTTTAACTCTGAAATTGTCATTCTTAACTCTTAAGGAGTTAATGATTCTCCCTGTCCCAAAGAGTCTTATTTTCTAGAGTATAATCCAGAAATATATTTAAACTTAAAAGATAAGAGGTCTCATCGTGAGCCTGCTTACCATGATCATAGGGGAAAAATAGGCTGACATTACCAACACTGCTAAACAAACCAGGGTAATGGCTTATGATTGCAAACAATTATAAGA